>CH002732.1:1366562-1412535 GCA_000149265.1 Ciona savignyi
GGGATCTTAACCCTTACGTTCCAGTACCACACCTATACTGGCAAGTTGACCGATGAGTTTACTTACTCAGTTTCAACCGGGTAATTATCTAATTATCACCATCACCAACTTCCTGTCTGCAATCGTGAATCACTGCGTATCTGGTCATAACATGATTTGTTCTTACATTGGGTTATGTATGTAGACAGCTTGAATAGGCTCATAAATGCCACTGGAATAAATTCTATATGTTACAAATAGATACACTGAAAATGTAGATGTAACGTAAGGAATGGACCAGAGTGCTCCCTTGCCACATTGGTATTCGCTAATGGTTTCAAAGATAATTGTGCATTAAGTTTATGCTTAATTTAAGATAAATATAATAACCAAAAAAGTGTGAATTTTTTAGCAAAACTTAAGTGATAAAAGCAAGAAATTAGCGCTTATAAATGCTTTAATTTGGTATTATATTACAGGCCAGTTTTTTTATCACAAACCAACTCAGTTTTACACATTTAGGGTTGTTGTGCTGACAAGCTCAACCCAAGAAGAGCAGCTACGCATTGGCGATTTCACCCACAAATCCAACATTTATCTGATCGTAGCAAATACTTTTCGGTTTATTTGGCCAAATTTTCTGCGACTTTTCTGACAGCTTTACCATCTACGATACAAATGGAGAAAACCCGCAAAGTGCCATGATCTCAGCCATAACACAAAATGTAAGTTTGTGATTTAATTTGGGCCATTTATATTAACAGTGTCAGTTACGTTGATGTTTGTCTTATGCTTGCATTGAATAACACATATGTGAAATACAGCTTGGGTGGTATAGATTTTGCAGTACCATGGCGCTATACCACCATAACATTACCAATAGTAACAGAATACTATCAGTCCTGCAACTTGCAATCATACTTATTTAATATTTACACATATATGCTATTCAAAGGTTGTTCTTATTTGCAGGAAAAGGGAGAAGGTATAGTGGCATGCCTCGATGAAACTAGACATGGATTTGAAAGTGGCGATTTTGTGAAATTCCACGAAGTCAAGGTGTTTAAACATGTTTGAATACTTGTGATAATGTCTTGTGTTACACTCTACTTGTAGAACCGACTGTGTTACAAAATATATAAACTGATTGTGTATATCTGTGTAGAAAGAAAAGCTGAGCTTTTTAATCAAAGCTGATCACTTTGTTCCCTCTTATACTGAGATTGAGGGGTCTAGTAAGAAGCTTCTCGCCAATTTTACGAAGTTAATCCTATTAGTTACAAGAGCTACAACAAAATCCCATGTAGTTTTAAGAGAGCTAAAACAACTCGTAACTTTTATGATGTAAAAAAAGCAAACAGTAAACCGTCATCGTCCAAAATTTAAGAAAATAATTTTAGTTTTAATTGAAAAATTCTGTATGTTGTCCCGAAGTTCCAATAAAAGCAAAAAAATTAAATGTACAAAAAGTACCTACATGAATTAATTAAAATTTATTAAAAAAAACAACCTTTGTCACTTATACCTGTGTTAGGGAGAAGAATCGGAAAGGGGGAAAATACCAAAAACATAATATTTTTTGACACTAGTTCCTGTTTAATCTATTATTATTCCACAAAATAAAGTATACGAAGTTGAATGTGGTGTTTATTTTTGATAGCAATTCTGGCACCCAACCCTATGGCATACACAATTCCTATTATCAATTTTAATTTCCACTTGCAACAGGGTATGAATGGACTTAACGACAGTGAACCTCGCAAGATTGAAGTACTTGGGCCATATACTTTCAATATAGGAGATATTTCCAAGTATGATGCTTACGATCGGGGTGGTATCGCCACACAAGTCAAAATGCCAACAACTGTTCAATTTGTAAGTAAACTAACTGAAATAACTGAAAGTCCTGGCAGAATCGCATATCTTGTCTGGCCGGTTAAGTGTGTCTGCTTTTATTCGAAAGGTTGCAGGTGTGAAACTGGTCGCTAGGAACGTGTGAATCATACACAACACACTGCAATAGCTCCGGTAACCCAACGGTGGGCGCAAGGTGATCTGACGATTGCCCATGTGTTAACCCCCTTTGTTTTCCCATTCACGGGGATAAACCTGAATATCCTATCCTTTCCTATCCTACACCGAGTAAACAACTACCAAAGACATTTTGTACTTATTGAATTTATTTACAATGTCTATATTTTGACATATGCTTTTAGGCAATTATGCTTAAATTATACAATCAGTTCTGCATTTATTAAAAAAATTAAATATTTGGCTTTCTTGTGCAGAAATCGCTAAGGGATGCAATGGAAAGTCCAGAATTTCTGCTGTCAGATTTCGCCAAATTTGATCGCCCTGGACAGCTCCACATCTCATTTCAAGCTCTGCATCAATTTGTGGCTGAGAAAGGGCAGCTGCCCGGAGTCAAGAATGATGTAAGTGTTGATTATCTTCTGGTTACAAGTGTTGACTTTTCATTTTATCTTGGTCTCTAGGCAAATATCATAGGAAGCATGTTATTTTAAGCTTTACGTTTGATATTGACATGCATGAAGTATTTTGTGTAAATACACATCTTATGGCTTCTGTTTTTTTATGACCATTTTTGTGTTAATATCCCTTGATTTCCTACATTAAGCAATATTTAAAACTTCTATGTTATATAGTGATAGTTAAATTTATGTTTTAATGGTTAAGATGTTTTTTTTACTATACTGTTAACACCAATGATTTATCGCAACTCATTCTATGTGATTATACTGTTTTTTTTTGTGCAAAAATTATACTTAGAGTGGACTACAGTAGAATCTCTGTCCAGCCGGTTAGTCTGGCGGTTAAGTGCGTCGCCTTTCAATCGAAAGGTTGCAGGTGCGAAACAGGTCGCTAGCTAGTCGGTTGTGTTCTTGGGCAAGGCTCTTTAAGGACATTGCCTGAGCCTAGCGGATTAATGGGTTCTATCAAATTGAAGCAACATGTCTATCATACACAACACACTGAAATAGCTCTGGTAAACCGAGGGTGGGCACGAGGTGATCTGACGAGTTCCCGTGTAAACATGAATAATGAATATCCTATCCTCTTTGTTTTTGATTTAAACAGAACATTTTTCAAATCAAATGTTTTGTATTGTTTTTTTTCCCACCAATTTCAAATGAAATCTCTCAGCAATACGAGTGTCTGTTATTTAAAAGCTTAAGCAAAGCTGATGACTTTCCAAGTTAACTTGTGTTTTGTAGTTAGAACTGCTAATGATTAATAAATCTTAAATAAAATATGCAGTCAGTATTCCTCTATTACCACAAATAAATATAATTCGGAAAGAACTTTCAAAATTATGATTTTGTGCTGATCCGGTAGAAAAGGAAAATGGTTCTGATAATAATAAACATTATTTTTCTTTAGTCAGATGCCGATGCGTTGATTAGCATGGCAAAGAACATCAACGACAATGCAAGCAGTGATGCAAAACAAGCTGAGTTGGATGAGAAATTGATTCGTCAGTTTTCCCACATGGCTCGGGGCAACGTTTGCCCCATACAGGCGGTCATTGGAGGAATTGTGGCACAAGAAGTCATGAAGGTAACCTCGTTGGCATAGTGGGATTGATCATTGGAAATGTGAAAAATTTGAGTTGTAAAAGAGTATGTTAAATTGCATAAATATCATCTGTGATTCCTTAACCTTTTTTACCCATACTCTAAAGAAAATCTTTTTTACCCTATACTCTAAAGAAAATCTTTTTTACCCTATACTTTAAAGAAAATCTTTTTTACCCTATACTCCTAAAGAAAATCTTTTTAACCCAATACTCTAAAGAAAATCGGTTTTACCCTATACTGTAAAGAAAATCTTCTTTCAATGTCTTTTTTACGATTTTTTGATTTCAAAGAAAAACACCCTTCCCATACCATTAGAATGCTGTTGTTCAGCCCTAATTGCAAAAATCCGGGAGTGATATGTCTTAACCCCTCATCCTACCAGGCGTGCAGTGGAAAGTTCATGCCAATCAAGCAATATTTCTACTTCGATTCACTTGAATGTTTACCTGAAGATGGAACTGTTGCCGATAGCGCTTCATATCAAGCTGTGAGTAGTTTATTAAACTACTCTAATAAACTGTCTCTAATCTATCAGTGCGCATGTTTTGCCGGTTAATTGTCGGCGCCGGTCAATATGACTTATGGAAGGTGTAAAGCGCCGGTCATGATAGTTTAAATGCCGGTAAAATCACCGATAAACAACCGTTATTTTGCGGTCTGTTTATAATGTGTATACATTCAGACGACTTCACTTTATTTGATGATGACATTAGCCTGTTAATCATTTACTCTAGTTCTGTACATTCTCTTGGTGATATTACCAATCGAACATATGAATTAAACATGGTATATTCTTTATTCTCCACACCAAAATGGTATTTCCAAGATATCATACAGTGTATGTGGACTGCCTATGATACAGATGAACTATGTTAAAATAAAGCTACAGTGACTTACATAAATTAATCAAGCTGTTGATTTAAATTGATTAGATTAGCAACTGGTGTTATTTTCCTAAATAAAATTTGTTTTCATCAAAAGGTTTTACTTCTATGGCCTTGTCAAAATCTATGGCCTTGGTGAATTAAAACAAAACCCTTATTAACCTTGACTCAATACCTCAATGGTATATTATTAAACCTGACATAATACCTTCCATGGTTTATCTCGAACCACTTATTCCTGATTAAATACAGTTACAAATATAAATAAAGTTCAAAGAACATCTATTTAATGAAAGTTATTATGACAATTAAGCTTCTAAGTTATCTTTAAGTGTTCCTGGATTTATAGACTTTACACAAAGAATAATTTTGACTGTGTACCTGCTGTGATTTCTCATTATAGTCATATTTAATAGAATTCTTTATTATTTGTCCTTTTCATCCAGACTGGTTCAAGATACGATGGTCAGATCGCCGTATTCGGAAAAGACTTCCAGAAGAAGTTGTCCTCCCAGCACTGGTTCGTGGTTGGAGCCGGAGCGATCGGATGCGAGCTGCTGAAGAACTTCTCGATGATCGGACTCGGATGCAAGGTCGGTGATCCCAAGGAGGAGGAGAATGAAGGATCGATCTACGTCACTGATATGGACACAATTGAGAAGAGCAATCTCAACCGGCAGTTCTTATTCCGGACACACGATGTACAGGTTGGTAGACATGTGCTATGTGTCGCATATCTGACACAACAAAGTGTTGAATTATCCGGGTTGTTTTCGTTGAAAGTTTATTGCATTTTGTACTAAGTTGGATGTTGGCCATGTACTATGTGTCGAATATGATCTGGCACAACAAAGTGTGAACTCACCCGGGTTGTTTTCTTTGAAAGTTGCATTTTGTCCTAAGTTGTGCTCGCTTGTTGTTCATTTTGTGCTCACCGGAGACTAGATGGGAATGTTTAAACATAGACTGGTCTGTTTAAAGACAAAAAAATGTTCCTCCACTTATCTTTTAAATAGTGTTCTAATATATAAATTTTTTGTAGGAACAGACCTTTTATGCCTTTATGCTTGGTCCCAGTATGTCCTAGTGGGTGGTGAAAACTTCCCTATTAACATATTATTTTACTACAAATTTAGTTTAGTACCCCATTTCAAAATTGTCTGGATAAATGAAAATGAATTCATGCGGCCCTGTTAGTAGCATATTATAAGTAACCTGACATTGGCAGAAACTGAAATCTGAATGTGCGGCGAGTGCAGTTAAAAAGATGAACCCTCTCGCACGGATTGTGTGCCACTCGAACCGAGTTGGACCAGAAACTGAGAAAGTCTACACTGATAATTTCTTTGAAAATCTTGATGGTGTGGCCAATGCACTCGATAATGTACAAGCAAGTATGTTTCGCATGTGTTGAAGCTAGAAATTTGAAACGTACTAATCTATGAACTAAAATTAACAAAATCTCTCTAAAAATATTCATTATATGATGTTTTTACAAACAGTACATTTAAAACAAAATCTGCAAAGCATAATGTACAAAACAGACTAAGATACAAACATAATAGCCCACTACTGATTATGTTGTTGTCCAATCATTATTTTTTTGAAAGCGATAAAAATAATCTTTCATTTATCTTTTTAATATGCTTTAAACTAGATTATTAGCTCAAGTTTGTGCTGTTTTGCTTAGCAGTTAAACAGTTCCCATCCCCCCCCAGGAATTTACATGGACCGTCGATGTGTCTACTACGGCAAACCGTTGCTGGAGTCCGGGACGCTTGGAACAAAGGGCAACATCCAAGTGGTGATTCCCCACTCCACCGAGTCCTACTCCTCCTCCCAAGATCCTCCTGAGAAGTCAATCCCGATCTGCACCCTCAAGAACTTCCCCAACGCAATCGAGCACACCCTTCAGGTGAGATCGCATACTTTTGCCACGAAATTAACGCTTTTGGCATTAAATTAACGCAAAATATATAATAATGAGTTTTATATTTTATGCAACACACACAAATCTTGAATTAAAATATACACTAAAAGTGTGGTTAAATATTTAAATAGTTTCATGTTTTACAAAACTTTAATAGTGTATTATAGTTTCAATAGTCAATAGTACCATAACATTATAATAATGAGTATAATAATGAATTATATATAATAATGAGTTTTATATTTTATGCAAAAAGACAAAACTTGTATTGAAAATTGAAATATACACTAAAAGTGGTTGAACATTTTATTGTAAATTTTGTCTTTTTTATTCTGTTTTAATAACAGACTAGGCCTTATTCTTATTTTGATTTGATCTTAGTAGAATCATGATTGTACTTTTGAATCGTAGCATGTTTTACAAAACTTCAATCATAGTTTTAATAGTCAATAGTACCATAACATATTAATATATATATATATCAATTACCAAATAACTTTTTTGGGGTGTCAGTTAGTTCTGAAAGCTTAAGTATGTTTGGGAGTCCATTCAAAATAATCCGAATATTTATTATAACATGTATGCTGCATGTATATTGTTCCAGCACTAGTTTGTTTTTTGTTTTTTTTAAGTTTTTTGTTTTTTATAAAACTATAAATAGTTTACTAAAGATATGTGGTCTAGTTTTTCAAATAAATATTATGAATAAGTGTGGTGTACTGACAAGGTGCAACTAAAAGCACTGCTTGATGCTTCACTGATATTGTTGACACATTACCATGCCTAATAATATATAGTTACGGTCCTGTCGTCCTGATACCACCTGCACAGAAATGCAACTATAATTTTGCTATCCTCTCGACAGTGGGCACGGGATGAGTTCGAGGGACTGTTTCGCAACTCGGCGGACACCGCCAACCAATATCTAACAGATGCAAAGTTTTACGAGCGCATTTCAAGACTTCCTGGGTCCGAACCAATATTCACATTGGAAGCAGTTTACAGTGCACTCGTTAAAAATCGCCCTGCAGATTTTGGTGATTGCGTCAAATTTGCACGATTCAGATTTCAGGTTTGTTCTTTTATAACCCTTTTAAAATATAAGATGCTCCCTAATTAATTTTATTGAATAAAAACCTAACCCAAGCGACCCATATTTTTTAAAAAAACTTCTAGATATGCATTTATGTTCTTTCCCCCCTTGATATACAATAATGGACCGAAATATGATCCCATCTCAGTTATGGATATGGCCCAGTGAAAAAACCTTGTTTTGTATCACATTTTATAGTTCATTTTACAATAGTAACGTAACCAGGATCAGCACTGTAGGCAATAGAAGTTCCATTGTGTGGCGCTCAGGAATTATCATAGTTATTAGATGTACATTACATTAGTATGGGGGAGTCCACGTAGTTCTGGGACCAGTCATTTAGGCCATAGAAGGCCAACGCCCCAAGATATCATGGACCTAGATTCTTCGAATATAGCGGTCAAGTCGGCACGGGTCCTGAAGAAAGCTGACTAATTGCTTGACCAAGATAGATGCGAGATCACCAGATTCTACATGTGCATTCCAGTCTAAAAACTTCATGTTATTTCCTTTAGGAATTGTATCACAACAACATTAGACAACTCCTGCATAACTTCCCTGCTGACCAAGTGAACAGTTCTGGAGCATTATTCTGGTCGGGGCCCAAGCGATGTCCTCACCCTCTTGATTTTGACCCTGAAAATGTAAGTTGCATTGGCATAAAGTTGGGTTTTGATTTAAAAAAATAATTAGCTAGTTTTTGCCAAACTAAGGTTTTAAATCACTTTATAGCTATTTTCTCTATAGTGATTTATTTATCATTATATAGTTTTGTAAAATCTTTGTAAAAAAAAAGAGGTGGCGGTTAAAATTTAAAAGAATACCTGGTCAGCCAGCCATATCTGTTTTAGCAGTATTTTGAAATTTCGGTTATGCTAATTTGAGTTTTTTTTTTGACAAAGCAGTGAGTGTGATTTTGGACTTAAAATGTGGGTGATACTGATGTGGCATAGAATTGAAAACCAATTCATTTGACATCAGGACAAGTTACGCATTCATCCCTGTGTAAATCGCTTTATTTACTTGGGTAATCAAAGAAACCCTTGTTCACAGTCTGGTGTACCGAAACTATTGCAGTCAGTCGAATGTTTTATGATTAATCAATTTTAATCCACTGGAACAAAACCTGTTCTGTCAGGTGCATTACTAAGGAACACAACTAAGGAAATTCCAGTCTAACAAAAAAAATATATCAACTATACTGATATGACCTGGACTCATATCAATTTGATCAATTAATGACGCAATTATGATTTTGATAGATGTCGGATAACACATAAATCAGTCAAAAGTTGTGGTGACCGTGTATTTCCGCTAATCCCTCTTCTTCAAATTCGCAGTCTACCCACTTTGACTATGTGGTATCTGCTGCAAACCTTCACGCAACGATGTTTGGCATCCCGACCTCGTCAGACCCCACCACCATCAAGAAACTACTTGGAGCATTCACCGTGCCAGAGTTTAAAACCAAAAGTGGCGTGAAGATAGGTATGTAGCAGAGGGACTGTGTTCAATATAAAGCGTGGATTGTTGGAATATATCGCGTGTAGTAAGAATGTTTAGTCATGGCACCACGTCTACAACGGTGCTCTAAAGTTGTTATATGGTTTTACTCCAAAAGAATAGTTTTTCATTATTATTGGTGATTTAAAATTTGGTTATAAAGTTCCCATGTAAGTAAACCGCCACATTCATTTAATTCAGCATTTCTTGTGCATGGGTAGGTCTTTACTCTGACCACTTCTTCGCGGATGTGTAATTAACCCTTTAACTGCCGGCTGTTTTTCAGTTCATTTTTCGGCTAAGTAACCTTAGGTTAGAAGCTTCTGTACACAAAACTATTGATGTAAGCATGATATGATCAACAGAAAAGTTGTTCAGTAATAAATTTTCTTTTTATTTGCATTAATAAAATTTCGATGACGTCATATATTCTGCAATGACGTCATGTGTTACTATTTAGATCAACAAAAACTATCTTTTTTTCTCATTTACAAACAAAACAGTATGTAGCAAAGTTATTTATGATTATCTTTGGAACATTTTTGTACTACTCTTTTTGTGATGACGTCACAACTTGACTGATGACGTCGTAATACGCAAATCGAAAAAAAAAATTTTTTTTTTTTTTTTACACTTGCTCAATAAAACAAAAACACATAGCCACAGCAAAACAAAACTGATGCAAAACATCTTCAAAAAGGTTCTTCATCGCTAGAACTACTCAAAAATGAAGCACAACTGCTTTCAGAATCATTATCAGCTAACAAAAGGACAGATTCCTTCTGTTTTTACCCTCCATAAGCTCAAAAAATAGCCTAATCCAAAATGTACAAGCCAAAAACGAATGGATTGTTTTCAAACTAACCAAGCGAACCATGACGACAATAGTTGAAAACTAATCGGGGACTAAAACCAAAATTAAAACTAATTAAAACAACCAAAACCACACATATATATATCATTTTTTAAAACGCAAATAACTAAAAAATATCAAATGCAAACCTATATATCATCTTATATTGGTAAACGCAGAAATTATTCAGCTCTCCAGCGCCATCTCACTGATCAAAATCGGCCGTATACTTTTCTACTTGTGTAATTTTCGCTGTCGGCTGTCGACTTGAGGTCGACAGGCGGCAGTTAAAAGGGTTAAACAGATAATTGCCCTCTCTCCCAATAGCTTATATCATATCAAGGAAAATATTTTGTTTTCACAAATTGTTATGGGTGAAACAATTTTTCCTCTAATCGATAACCCCCGCCCAAATGCTTAAATCATATCAAAGGTGATGCCATGGATAAAAACATTATATTTTTTTACAAATTGTTATGGGTGAAACAGTTTTCCCTTTAATCGATAACCCTCTTTCCAAATGCTTAAATCATCTCAAAGGTGATCCCAGGGATAAAAACATTTATTTTCCACAAATCATTATTGGTGAAACAATTTTCCTTTGGGTGAAACAAATTGTTATGGGTGAAACAATTTTTCCTTTTATGGGTGAAACAAATCAAATACCCTCTTCCCAAAAGTTTAAATCATTTCAAATGTGATCCCAGGGATAAAAACTTTTTTTTGCACAAATCGTAATGGGTAAACATTTTTCACTTGGGTGAAACAACAATCGATATGAGTGAAACAATTTTCCCTTGGGTAAAACAAATCATTATGAATGAAACAACAATCGATAACCCCCTCCCCCCAGCAACCACTGATGCGGAGGCCAACTCCATGAACTCCGGTTCCATGGACGACGACCGATTCAACGATTTAAAGAAGTTGATTCCATCTCCCGACTCCTTCAAAGGATTCCGTATGGTTCCCGCTGACTTTGAAAAGGTGAGACCTATTTTGGACTCAACCCTTTTATGTTGGATGTGATGTTTTCTGCTTAATGTGGAAATGGGTCTTTCTGTGTTTCATATATATTATATATATTGTTGTCTTTTTACTTTGGACTCTGGATTTAGCGACCACGTCTAATTTTACAGTTTTCCCAATTTTTGTTTAATAGTCCTGATTTATGTTTTTATCGTGAAAACAAAAAATAAACTAAACTAAACCCTACTCTTTTGGAGGTGATGTTTTCGTTTAATGTGGAAATGGGTCTTCCTGTGTTTCATATATATTATATATATTGTTGTCTTTTTTAAGGGATACATGTTTAAGTATGCTCTTCTGTTTCAATAAGCGTTCAGTGGAATCAGGATTATTATAAAACACATTTTCATAGACGAGTAAGTATCTAAAATATATCACGATTAAAAACGTGCGACCGCAAGTTAATCGGAAATTATTCATTTTTATCCCATGTTTTACAAGCCATTTCAATTCAGGATGACGACACCAACTTCCACATGGACTTTATTGTGGCTGCTTCGAATCTACGAGCTGAGAATTACGAGATAGCACCCGCTGATAGACACAAGAGCAAGCTCATAGCTGGCAAAATCATCCCAGCCATTGCTACTACCACCGCTCTCGTTGCTGGTCTGGTGTCCCTGGAACTTTACAAGGTGATTTTGCTTAATATGTCCATTAGCTATGTCTTTATGCCAGTTATAGCTCTGTTATTATGCCCGTTAGCTCTGTCATTTAATGAACCAATATGGTTTGTATTTGATATGCCCGTTAGCTCTGTCATTTAATGAACCAATATGGTTTGTATTTGATATGCCCGTTAGCTCTGTCATTTAATGAACCAATATAATTTGTATTTGATATGTCCGTTAGCTCCGTCATTTAATGAACCAATATGATTTTGCTTGATATGTCCGTTAGCTCTGTCATTTAATGAACCAATATGGTTTGTATTTGATATGCCCGTTAGCTCTGTCCTTTAATAAAACAAGATGATTTGTGTGGTGATTTTTGATGATGTTTAACACCTGGGATTGCGATTTATCTAGGTATTACATAAGCCTAGATGTACTGAATCTTGAACATTCTCCGTATGGGAGAGCTGGAATCTATTTTTTTTGCATTCTTGTGTGATGAATTGTTGAAAATATTTCCTTGGGATATATTTAAAACAATCTTTATATTTCAACTGGTTTCTAACCTACTGTCTCCTTCATTTTCCTCCCAGATTGTACAAGGCAACAAGAAGCTTGAAAGTTACAAGAACGGGTTTGTGAACCTTGCCTTGCCGTTCTTTGCCTTTTCGGAACCAATCGCAGCTCCCAAGCAGAAGGTACATTGGGTTTATTCAACCGAATTTTTACCTTGCCATGTGCACCTGTATAATGCACTTTAGCGACAATTGTACTACTACAGTTTACCAACGCGTTTTAATAATCATTTAAAGTATTATATTAAATAAGAAAAAAGGTGGTCTAAATTTTTTTTTAGATAGAATGTAAATTCAAATAAAATTTTAGTTTGCTTACCACTGACTGAAACATTTTTCTTTCCTGTGGCTATTCTTCCAAAACAAGTAGATATAATCGTTTGATTATTTAAATTAGTTTAAATGCAGATTTAAAATCTAATTAGGAGTACAGTCAGAGAATAGGATATTCATGTTTATCCCCGTGAATGGGAAAACAAAGGGGGTTAACAAACGGGCAATCATCAGATCACCATGCGCCCATCGTCAGGTTACCGGAGCTATTTCAGTGTGTTGTGTATGATAGACACTTTCCTTTAATTTGGTAGAACCCATTAATCCGCTGGGTTCAGGCAATGTCCGTAAAGTGCTTTGCCCATGAACACAACCGACTAGCTAGCGAACAGTTTCGCATCTGCAACCTTTCGATTGAAAGGCGACACACTTAACCACCAGACTAACCGACCGGACAAAGTCATAAGTGTAACCCCATCATCTAATTAAGAGGTCTTGGTAAACTGTAGGAAAACAATTGTCGCTGAAGTGCACTTTACAGGTGCAGAATTAAAATCGAATTAAGAGTACAGTCATAAGTTTAACTCTATCATCTAAAAATGCAGATTTAAAATCGAATTAGGAGTACAATCATAGGATAGGTCGATAGGATATTCATATTTATCCCCATGGACGGGAAAACGTAGGGGGTTAACACACGGGCAATCGTCGAGTTAACATAGCTATTTTAGTGTGTTGTATATGATAGACATGCTCCTTCAATTTGGTAGAACCCATTAATCCGCTGGGTTCATGCAATGTCCGTAAAGTGCCTTGCTTAAGAACACAACCGACCAGTTTCGCACCTGCAACCTTTCAATTGAAAGCGACGAACGCACTTAACCGCCAGACTAACAGGCCGGACAAAGTCATAAGTATAACCCCGTCATCTAATAGTATTACGACGTCGAATGGAGTCTATGGGACCGCTTCGAAGTGAACGGGATGGAATTGGCGAGCGCAGGCTCGGACGAAATGACGCTCGGCGAGTTCATCAACTACTTCCAGAACGAGCACAAGCTGGAGATCACCATGCTTTCGCAGAACGTAGCGATGATTTACTCGTTTTTTATGCCGCCTGCTAAGCGCAAAGATCGACTGGCTACAAAGTATGTTTCTGGTTCTTATTAGTGCTTAAGACAGAACTGTTCGAAACTTATTTTTAGTGAAGTGTTGAAACAAAGTATTTTCAGTATTGATATGCCATATTATTATATAGTTCGAAACTTACATTATCTTCCTTCGCTACACAGTTAAATATCGGTAGTGTGCTCTATATCTGCGGGCATATCACTGTAGAAATATGTAAACAGTAAAATTGCTCAGTGGTAGGATAACAATCCCCTACGTTAATCTTAACCGCTCGTTATCTAAATCTAAACTACCGAAACTTGAACTTTACGCTGTGGACACGCTCCCCGGGTTCCCACCACTATCCACATTATACGGAAAATGGCCAAATCTTGTAGCTTTATTTGTATATATTTGATATATAATTTAATCGCTTTAACCATTCGGTCACACAACGGTATCCATATAACCAACGTTAGGACCGTTTTGTATGTAATTTATATACAATTTAATCCCTTTAACCATTCGGCCACACAGCCATATCCATATAACCAACGTTAGGGCCGTTTTGTATGTAATTTATATACAATTTAATCGCTTTAACCATTCGGCCACACAACCGTATCCATATAACCAACGTTATCCATTCCAGACTGAGTAAAGTGGTCGAGACTGTGTCGAAGCGGAAGCTGCAGAGCCACGAAAAGGCACTAGTGCTCGAAATGTGTTGCAACGATACAGAGGGCGAAGACGTGGAGGTACCGTACGTGCGATACAAATTCCGCCGCTAGAAAGGCCAGAAGCCACCGCCGACGCCTGTGAAACTGATTGGTTTTTTGTTGTTTTCTCGTCACGTCAAGTCTCCCGAGTATCGTACGCGTCACGCTTTACTAATTCTGCCCGGCAAGAAATCAACGAATTTTTGTGTTTCGATGTCCTTCGATATGTTCAATTTTTTCAAGTTCAATTTGTAGACCGGGCGAATCGCCGAAAGGTTGTGCTACCCAAGACACTGTGCTATACTTGGTCAGCCACCATTAGAATTCTTACGGCCGCTCGTTCCATTACCCGTATAACCCGCAAATACTATCGGCTGTGTACAATTTCTCATTAGCTAAATTACAACTTCACTCACTGCATTGGAACGTTGTTTGTTTTGCTTCTACGAGGTCAGACGCAGTTTTGCATTTCGCCTGTACAATTTATTCTGCGCGAAACCCCACCGAAACAGATCGCGATGCATAAAAAAGCAGTAAAACTGTTGCAAATTTAGCCTGCAACGGCGACTTATAGTGGGTCGTGCTCAGGAACAGCTTTGTCCACCACCTCTGCTTATCGGAAGAAAGAAGATCTTGCGAAGTCTGCTTTTCACTTTATATGTGTTCTCGTTGTGACCTGTAAATGCCTTGTATGAGCAAGTGTAGTATTACGTTCCGTTGAATCGGTATCTCTGGAGGAAAACTAAAATGATGGAAACTTCACAATAAAATGGAGAAGATTGTCACAGTCAGTTTTAAACAGGGGGTTAAAATTAGGGCTAGTTCTGGGGTTGAGAGTAGTATTTAGAACAGGGCTCAAATTAGTTTCCGCAATTTTAACGTACAGTTTCCCGCTTTCCCTCCTTTTAGTGTTGCACCTATCTCTGCAAACAACGTAAAAACGCATCAAAACCCTAAAACGATGTAAAATAATTTTACTTTTTTTACAGCTCGCTCCAAACGCATTCTTTGGGCCGTTAGTATAAAACTAGATGGTATTATATTCAGTTTGCAAATGTTGCGCGACATTGGATCCAGATTTTAGCGAAACCTTATTCATTTACCAGTAATTCCTTGCTGCTTAGAAGGGCGTCCGAATTTTTCTCGGTACAGCTTCACGATTCTGCGTTTGCACACGAACGACACTAGAATGAAAACTCCTTGAAGAGGAACGGAGACCTCGAAGATGTACCACAACACCGGTGTTTCTGCAACCACCGCTGCGAAGCCGAGCGCCCAGGTGAATCCCATCACACTCGACATTTTAATGTAGAGCAGCACGTTTACGCGGGCGAGACCCATGGATTGCTTGTATGCGACCATCGACCCTGTGCTGGTGTGTCTTCTTCGGTGCGTCGCGTTTTGCGTGTTGGTGCGGTTTGCGGGAGGACTTTTCGGTGTCTCGTGAGTGAAGACGTCATCGTCTATATCGAACGTTGGAGACGAGGGCGTCTCGTTTAGTGTCTCCGGTATCGTGAACGAAGGTAGTCTGGAAATGTACAAACATGACCGAGGTCGGGTGTATGTAGGTAAACATGACCGGGTCATGCAATAAAAATGTTTACTTTTTAAACCTGTTAGTAATACAAAATACAAATTGTATCAAACAGACAGTTGAAAATTCATATAGGCTTACATAAATCCATCAAATAGCATTATTTACCGTGTATCTTTCTTTAAAGGCGGCACACTCTCGCTGTACCGTTTTCTATATTTTTTCGACGTCACCTTCCTAATGGAAATGATCGAGAGAATAAAAAAGATGCTGTTGCACAGGAGAATCGCACTGAGCGGCACTCCGAATGCAATAAGGTTAGCTGTGGGATTGGTGATCCAGCATATCGGCACCTTCGGATCGTAGCTGTAGCCGAAACGAACGAATGGAAACCCGAACTCTACAGTTGCACATATCCCGACCACCAGTACCGGCATTCCCCACCCGTACACCATGTACTTTATCAGGGTCCGGCGGATGAAGGAGTTGTTTCCGCCGATCATGGGTCGGTTTAGGACGGAACGACGGAACGTCCTGTCGATTCCTGAAAGCGAACAAAGTTTGTGAACAAGGAAACCGTTTTGGTAGTTGTTGTATTCTTGTATTGGAGGTACTTGGTAGTTAATCGTATTGAATTAAATTAAAGCGTAACACGTCGGTTATATAGCACGAAATGCACGCAAAGAATGTTACATTCTAGATTAAATGATTATTAGCCTACATACATGCGGGCATGATTACAGGGCACGTATACTTAAGGTGCACAAAATAACTGTCTGGAATCCTGCACGTATTACTGCAGGGATAGAAATTAACGCATTAACGCATTTCCACAGCAGTATAGTTATAACATTTCTGTCCTTTAGATTTTAATTTTTGGGTGCGAATAACCGCACATGCTTGCAAAGGGTCGGGAAAGGTTAAGATCGGGCGGACATTAGTCAGAAAACCACGTGGAACACGTAGGCTATCTAGGATATTTTAGTGTCTTATGTAAAATAGCCGCATTTTTTATTTTTTGTTTCATTAGCTAAGCAGCTTGCTCAAAAACGACCTACTAACAGCGGATTTCGATTTCGCAAACTCTCGACTAATCGCCCGACACGCTACCACGGAACCAAAATACTTGTAGAAACTTACCTTGTCCAAACGTTAACCACACGTCAAAGGCCATAACGTTGTTCCAGAAAAATGTCGACAGAAAGAGATAGTGCAGGAT
Organism: Ciona savignyi; assembly: GCA_000149265.1. Taxonomy (NCBI): domain Eukaryota; kingdom Metazoa; phylum Chordata; class Ascidiacea; order Phlebobranchia; family Cionidae; genus Ciona; species Ciona savignyi. The sequence goes on from CH002732.1 coordinate 1,383,477, forward strand.
TAACGTGAAGGCCGTGCAGAGCGAAGGTGGATCGATCATGCTAGAGCCGACCATGAACATTAGCTGCGATACGAAGAGCGCGACCGTCAGGTTCATTAAGTTCCTTCCAGCAACCGTTCGAAGCTCGCTGAAGGTGTAGGAAATCGTTTCGTGTGGTTTAGTTCTTTAATTTTTACAATCGAATCGTTACACATACCTGAACAGTACGTAGGTTAGGAAAGTGACACAAAGAGATAGCAGTGAGAACAGGGTTAGACCAAAGGTAACCCAGTTGATGATTTCAACGACAGGGTCCATTTCCGGCTCCGTTGCGACAGACGTCGTATTTGGTTGCTCTGCCAAGTATAATCACCGAATTTTAAATATTTTCGGTATTAATAACATTTATAAATATAAGAAGATTGTCATGTTTTATACAGGATGGCAAAGCGCAAGAGAGGGTGTGCAGATTATCCTGTGTAGAGGTTATTAAAGCTAAATCTGTATGTTGAATACGACCAAGATATTGGGAAAGTTTTCGTTTCATTATAAAACCTCCAATGGTTCTGGCAACGCTAAATAAATGCAGTGACTATAGTTCACGGCGTACTGTTTAGCGACTGCTATCGATTCTACCCTCTTTGTACGGTCGTTTGGCCGAATGGTTAGCGCAACCGATACATATACCGACTCCTATAAAAAACGGTCCTTCACGAGTCCATTTTGGGTTCAAAACTTGGCTCGGTTAAAAAAAATCTACGCTCTTTCGACAGGCGGTCTACCATTCAGCTAATCAGGGAATAATTAGTTCCTTTTAAGACAGAACAATACAGTATAAGTACTAGGAGAAACGTCATTATCCTCACCTGGCGGAACGTAATCGTCAATGCACACGGCAACTGCGTCGCCATAATCTATATATCCATCCTCCCCTACCATCAAGCCGCGCGCATCCATCCATAAGGAACCGTTGTTCAGTATGACGTACTCAGATTGATTGAGCGGAAGGTAAATACGGCATGCTGTGGGCGGCGGGGGCGGCTGGGTCAACTGGAACAAGACAAAAGCCGTGAGAAAAGAATTTCTGAAACGACTTACGCCTAAAGTTGCTTTTTAAATGTTAACACTTCTGTTTTTCCCGAGGTAATCAATTCTACACCACGGAGAAACAAAAGCTACTATTTTGTTTACCGAGTCACGTTTACCGAGTTTCAAGGCTTACCGAGTCACAAACTACGACCCGAGATTCCTTTATTGAACTATAGATAACTGTGTCTTCCGTCACTGTGATACTCCAATCAAGCAGCTGTGGATACACAAGCAACTAAATATTAGAATAGGTCTCTGCTGTGTGTTATTTCAAGTCAAATATATTCATATCGGTACGCACCTGGTACTCTCCTTGCATATAATAGGATTCAGATTTATTGACGTATATGATGCTAGCACCGTTATAAATTGTTGTGATATATTCGGAACTGTTGTACATGACCTTGATCGAATCAACTCTGCAAAAACAAACATGAATCACCTTGAACCCGACTTGTGTTCAAATTATAATTATATCAAGTATACTGTATAATTGAAAAAGATAAAATACTCAACATATACATGTGCCACTAGATGAATAGACACAACCGACCGGCGTTTAGTCGGTCTGAGTCCGCAACCTTTCATAAAAAGGCCCGGATGCGTTACCGCAAGAGCCATGCCGAAAATATATTAAACTAAGCCGCTTACAAATCAATAGTATAATAGCGGTATGAGACAATTTTTGACTTTAACATTTATAATTGGTTGAATAACTGACTATTAACTGATGGGCATAGAGATCACGTATAGCCTTACATAGTTAAAAAAACTTTAATTCATTATGGACGCCATTCGTAAATAGTAATATAATTTTCAATCTCTAGTTATAGCGCCTTATTTAAAGATATTTAAGTCACAGATTAATCCTAGCAGGTGTGTTAAAAACACTCTTACTCGCATTCCAGCAAAACGGCATGTCGGCTTTCTACAACGGATATTATAAAGACGTCGTCTTCAATGATCATTTCTTGAAAGTTGATCACTTCATACAGCGCTTCGGTTAGCTGAAAAATAAGGTGAAAATACATGTAAATGCTTGTATGGTTGGATTTTTAACATGCCTGATACCAGATACCATACAGAACGGAACGGAATATGGTTCCAGTGGTTAAAGGTTCAAAGCTTTGCCTTGTAAAAAATCTCTCTCTATATATATAGTCACACACATATCTGAATCAATAAACACGTCGCAAAAGAAAGACGCAAGTTATTCAGATGGGTGTTTATGACTAATTGAATAACCCTTTAAATATATTTCAAGGTTATCTTATTAGCAGGGACAATTAGAGTCCTTGCTGCACAACATTTTCGACGTGTACCTCCAGTATTTCTTCTTCAGAGTAATTCCCGGGCTGCATAATGATAAATGACATGGTAAGGTTGACTGAGTCTCCAGTGTCGTTTAACGAGTTGTCTGTAAATGAACAAAAGCAAATAAAAAACGTTGGCCGCATTTTTCCAATGGCGTTGTTGGATGGTAGTAATTTGCAACACCTCCAATTTCCTTAATAGGAAGAATGTATTAAAAGTCCTTGTAAGCAATTAAACCGACCTCTGTAATAGACAATAGATGTTGCAGGACCACCCGCCTATTCTGTAAATCGTATCCGTCACCAACATAATTCGTGTGTTTATTCAAGTAGGAATGGTACAGAAACTTTAATCGACTTATTCATAAAAAGTAGCATTTTCCGATTAGTCGGTTTATAACCGATAATGGGTTTGTTTTTATATTAAACAGTTTCGGAAATAATTCCGACACTGTTTAATATACAAACATTGCATAACGATAACGAAACACAAAGAACACAATGTTCAATTGTTCTTTGTGGTGAGCCTTTTGTTGGTTGACATCGGGTGGGTTTATATGCCTATTTACCAACCCCTTTGAATGCTTAAGTTATTTTAACATTCTCTCCGCATTGCGAAAACTCTGACAGATTAGTCTAGTGGTTAAGTGCGTCGCCTTTTAGCCGAAAGGCTGCAGGTTCGAAACTGGCCACAACTTCAGTCAGTTGTGTCCTTGAGCGAGGCACTTTTTGGACATTGCCCGAACCCAGCGGCTTAATGGGTTCTATATAACCCATTTGGTATACCAAAATGAAGGAACGTGTGAATCATACACAAAAATCCGGTCACCCGATGGTGCACGAGAGGTGATCTGACGATTGCTCGTGTGTTAACCCCCTTGGTTTTGCCATTCACAGGGATAAACATGAATATCCTATCCTATCCTAACTATGGTTTAAATTACCTAGTTCGTTTATGGTGACGTTTATCATGCTTCCGTTTAGAAGGTTCTCGAAAAGCAACACCACGTTGTCGCCGAGTTCTTGAGATGAGTTGTAGTTCCGGTTTATATCCGACACTGCTACTTCGATTGAAACAGTGACAGTGCCTGCGATCGGACCCGACTTTTCCCCACTGCTGTTCGTATGAGTCTCCTGCCCATCATATGATGGCACCATTGTAGTTGTAGCATTTGAGTGTGATTTGTCAACACAACTGTGTGGTTTTAGTCGAGAAGTTAAAACCAATTTAAAGACGGCATACCGCCCAATTAGAATTCCTACTTACCCCTCTTCAGTATATGTAAGGCCGTTAGAGCAAAAAACGTATCGGCAATCGCCAGAAAACGGGTCGTAGATCTGGCTGGCGTTGCAGGTCTGCATTGGGGGAATCACCACCGTTGTGGACGAGTCCTCATAAATAATTTCAACCGTCCCGTCCTCTTTGAAACGCATCAGCACGGAAAATGATGGTGGTGACTAAATAACAACAATTTACAGTAAAGTGTAGCTGAATATATGTTCTTCACACACTTATATCTATCTATTGATAAAAAAAAACATTTTAACGCTTAATGCGTTGTCCCAGGGCATTCTACCATATCCTGGTATACAAATATTGGATATGATGGGATATTCATTTTTATACCCGTGAATGGAAAACGCATGGGGCGTTAACACACCTGCAATTGTCAGATTACCTAGCGTCCAGCACCGTCGGGTCGGGATACTAGAGTTATTGCAGAGTGTTGTGTATGATTTAGACATTCAATTTGACATGACCCATTATTTCACCAGCTTTAGGCAATGTCCGTTATAAGTGCCTTGATCCATAGGAGACAACTACAATCCTTCTACTTAATGGCGATGTACCAACCCACCGAGCTAATCGGTCGGACTACTATACACAGATTAGGCAGTCAATATATGGCCATTTTCTTCATTAATTGCATGGGACCGGCCATATAACACAAAATTCAGTGCCAAATTTTTAAATAAAGATTAAATATTTTCTCCCTTACCCAGCTACTTGTCTTGTAGTTATTATTGAAAGCTGGAAGTAGCTTTGCATTTGTGGAAGCACTATCAAGTGTCCAAAACGCCTTGTCGTAATATTTTGTCCAAATCCATACCGGGCAAAACATGGTCGGTTCAGCTGAAAAGAGTTATATTAACATTGACATATCTCGTGGGTTTATATATTGTATACCTTCCTGACCGTCTGATTTATCTTTTGGTTGAATGACGATGTGCTCCAAGTCACTCGCGGTATAACCATGGCACATGGCACACATGGGGTTTTTGAATAACTTTTTCTCGTTTTCATCGGTATGACCTAAGTTAAAAAATTCCTTAATTAACAATTGCTTTCAGGTATATGGAATATTTAGGTACTTGTAGCAATGACAATAGATTGATATCTCGTGCAAGCATCCGCCAAAGCTCGGTTCGCGAAACCGTCTGGACAAGTTGTAATCAGGGATTGTTCACAAGACCTCAGTGATCTCTTCCAAGCTAGTGACTCTTTTAAAGGTCGTCGTTTATCGACTAACAAATCCTGCATTACTTCGGTTGTACAGAAGTGCTTGAAGTAGTACGCTATTGTTTCAGGATCCCCGGAAAGGACCTGCATCAGTTTAAAAGAATTTTAAAGCAATATACGAATGGTAAAATAGTCTGAGTAATCACAGAATGCCAATATGTAAAATAAAATGCAGAATTATTTCGAAGTGTCCTTATATAAAAACTACTTTTTATCGGTTTTATAATTTTTCGCTCCGTTTAAATGGTACTGTAATTGTATTTTCGTGACATATGGTGTAATGTTGGCAGATCTAACCTCTTCAGGCGCGCTTCTCACGCATTGAGCCTTTATCGACCAAAAGTAAATGTCTTCTACGTAATTACACTGAGCACAGAAGGCGTTGCGGTAAGTCCAACCGGTATCACCCAACACCGGCAAAGTACTGACGAAATTCGAGGTCGATTTCTGTATTGGGATAGTGTGTGTAAACAAGTTAATGTCGCGCTGCTCGACACAAATGTTGCACTGCTCGGCAATGGCCTATCCGCCCGGTAAGTCTGGCGGTTAAGTGCGACGCTTTTTAATCGAAAGGTTGCAGATGAGAAACTGGTCGCTAGCTAGTCGGTTGTGTCCTTGGGCAAGGCACTTTACGGACATTGCTTAAACCGAGCGGATTAATGGGTTCTACCAAATTAAAGAAACGATTGTATCATATACAACACAAATAGCTACAGTAACCCGACGGTGGGCGCGAGGTGATCTGACGATTGCCCGTGTGTTAACCCCCATGGTTTTCCCATTCATAGGGATAAAAATGAACAAACTATCCTATACCTCGGTACACTTTGCGCGAGATATATCGTCTGGCCACGCTTCCGCGCATTTGGTAATCATCCAGTAAGACCCTTCAGAAAATGTGTCGACCACAACACAATCATACGCACTGTTGTCCGGTGATCGACTGTCGATTTCTGAGAACCACCAAATTGTTAGTGCGACGGACTAATTCTTAAACAAAATTAGGTATAAAAACGGCCTTTGTGCCCAGTCAACGTAGTTTCGAAACGTAGTCTAGTAAAAATCACAATATAAAGTTCTTTGAAACGTTTAGAGGAGCAAACATAACATTTAAAGGTGCGAAACTGCTCGCTAGCTAGTCGCTTGTGTCCTTGGGCAAGGCACTTTATGGACATTGCCTGAACCCAGCGGATCAATGGGTTTTACCAAACTAAAGGAACCTGTCTATCATATACAACACACTGCAATATCTCCGATCGACGGTGGGCGCGAGGTGATCTGACGATTGCCCGTGTGTTAACCCCATTTGTTTTCCCATTCACCGGGGTAAACATGAATATCCTATCCTATCCTATCCTAAAGTTAACATATTCTATAGTTAAATTCACTAAAAGATAATTTTGTTGTCACGTACGTTTAGGGCTTCCGATTTCTTGGTCAACGTTGTCGTTCAATAGGGGCATACATTCGGTTTTGTAATCCCAGCAACAATCTCTGCAATAACACTTGTAGGAAGGTATAGCTTACCTATATCGAAAACTATTAATATGTTTTAAATAATATTTAAACTTGTATCCCTTTTCACACAACGGTGATCTTAAAAAATGTGCTTTGGAAGTAACATATTATAGCTTATTAGGTACGGACGTGTGGCCGAATGGTTAACGCGACCGATACATAAACCGACTCTATACAAAAACGGTCCTAAAGTCCCAAACCCATCTTGGTTTCAAAACTTGGCTCGGTAAATAAAATAAAAAATTATACCTTATGAGATAGATATAAGTGGTATAATATTTAAATAGGAAATTTGTCCTACCCGAACAGTTCGCAATCTTGGTCACAAAAGCAGTTAAGATGACCCAATGTTACATTGATTTCTTGCTTGTGGGTAATGGGGTCTTTCACGCATCTTTTTTCGCAAGAGTCGTAAGGTCGGCAGGGTTGTTCCAACGTTGTAGTCTGTATTTTACCCATTCCCAAGATAATCATACAAAAAGAGCTTATACTCAGAAAAAGTATAATTAATCCGTTCATTTTTTGTTTCTATTTCGTCTTTTTTACTGCAGATAAGATTTCGCAAGTATTGGTTAAAAAAATATCTAAACTATCGGTTTAAAATATGCCTAAACTCAATCAGACTACTCGTTTCGCTAATCGGCTTGTTATGAACTTATCACCAATAAGTATAGTTGATAGCCATTGTCTTCATTCGGTGTGGTTAATCATTGAGCAAACTCAAGATGCTTCACGTGCGAATCGAACAGATGTTGCTGTTTGTGGGTTTTGAAGCGTGTATTATGTAAACACTGGGAAAACTTTGCTCTAATGTGTTGGCATACCGTGTAATTAATTATGTCTAATGACAAGCTTATTCCAAGGCTACGAATAATTTTAAATGCGAGTCAATTAAAGGGCAATGAAAACTTTGAGCATGATATTTATTATGGGCAATTAAGAAATGGAATACATGGTGTTTTAGATATGTTGGGAAATAGATAGCAAATTGATTTATTGTTTAAGACATACAAAAATCTGGGAAATGACTATCGCTCCTTCTACCAAATTAAAGGAACGTCTTAGTTATACACAACCCATACGTCAATAGGTTCGTTTGATACTTCGACATTAACGCCCCTTTCGTTTTCCCATTTACGACGATAAATATGAATATCCTATTATTCATTAGTATCCTCCTGTTAATTTGTATTGTGAATCCTTATGGCCACAGAAAAAAATACAACAAATAGGAAAGTTACGACCAAAGATAATACACGAGAAAGACATAGTCATAAGAAAAATTTAAAAGTAAAATCACTAAAAAATAAAATGACATTAAAAAAATAACAAGAAAGGTCACAAAGGGTCACAGTCACAAGAAAAAACTTAAAAAAGAAAAACCACAAGAAATAGATCACAAAAAAGTGACAAAAAGGTGGGGAATACATGTTTATTTACAATCTTTGTGATTAAGGGTACACTTAATTATTTTGCATTCGGTTACATCTGTTGATCGATAATTACTTATAACGTTTTACCCGTCACAAGTAAAAATATTGTTTACACATCTATGCATTTAAATAGGCACTGATGTGGTCAATACTTAATGTATTTTTTTCAAATCACATTAAATGACCTTGTCCATTACTATAATACCATCATACAAAGCTGTCAATCGCATATTTGATGATTCAATCTAGAAATGGAATGTTTACACCAACAATTCCGAAGAACGTCTACAAAACTTTAACCTTTAAGTGTTTTATATGGACATATTACTGATTTCAGTAGAGTAGCGTTTTTGTGGATTTACTTGAAAATGAAGAGGATAAGCACGATGCTCCGGTAGCATTTATTTGTCTTTGAAACCGCTGTGGTGCTGCGTGGTTGATGCGAATAAAAGTACACATACCCCTACCCAGATAAGACACTTAAACGTTTAGAAAAATATGTCCCTAAGAGATTCTGCCAGAAACTGAAATTTAAGGTTGTATCTGTCAATTATAAAAAAAAATGTTTCAATCGAGTTAAACGTTTTTCATAGTTATTTTTTGTTTTTGTTGTTGTTTTTTTATGTGTACCAAATGGTACACCGACGGTGAATACATTATTTAGAAAACATGGGTATCAAGTTTGAATTGGTAACTTGGGAACCCATTAGTTTCTCTTTGCATAAAGTTGTACCAGGAGTGATCAGATAACCAGAGAACCGATCGTTTTTGCAGGCACAAGCATATATTTATTTTTAGCTTCTTGTGATGGGTGTCGTCTAAAGAAATCAATATGAATTAACTTGTAAATAAAAGTTAATAAACTTTGGTAGGAAGAGTGGGACACGAATGCTATTCCCAGAAGTTGGAGGATTCGAAATTCTATACAAACCATAAACGATTAGATAACAAACACCCAGCGTAAATAATCGATAAAATCGCTTTGATTTTGCTTTAGCCTAAACAAACTGGTCCAACGACAATAGGTGTGTAAAATAAGACTAATCTATACCTTATTAATGACGGTGAGATTTTAAAACAATTTTGGATATGTTTATAAATCAGAGTGTGACTTCAATTTAAATATCCGCTTATTAAATCACTTAAAACACCCCCAGGTATATATCCTAACGCCCATGTATGTATCTCATACAGTAGCCCGTGGGACCGTCAATAGGAAGGTTTTGTAATCGAACCCACTGGTTTATACTTGGTTGGTTCTTTACCAAGAAAATTGCCGGACGAAGTAATATCTCCATTATATATTAAACGCACTTTGGGTTCAACTCTCTTAAAGCATTACATATAATGGCGTTTATACATGTTATAACGTCACTTTAATTGCTTATCAGCGGTAATCAACTTAAACACACCAACCTAACCTGTAACTCCTCGAATCTATATAAAGTAATGTATGTTAGGACGTTTTTTTGCAGTACATAATGTTTTTGGTGTGATTTATTTCAGCACATATTACATTTGTAGTGTTGTGACTGTAAAAGCCCCTATTCCGATTACTTGTATACGATGTCTATGTTATATCCCGGATGTTAGCTTATCAAACGTGGTCTTTAATATTCTAATACTTGCCATAGCGAGCGTACGGTACTTAATAAATAACTGAAGTGTTCTAAATATTGTAAGCGTGAAACTATTAATAAGGCACACAACAACATTGATACCTTTATCATAGAACAGTACATTTAGCGACATGTTTTTTTTAATTTTATTATTAACTAAGGTAAATGCTTAATTTAAATAGCATCATTTGTTAAGTGGTCAAATCTAAAAGTTTTTTGGTCGCATATTTGGGATCGTTAACAAAATTTCGAACATTCAAAACCACCCCTGGGATCAATGCTTTTACATATTTGCGAAACGTATTGGCGGACGCGTGTTCTCGAAAAGATTCCACAGGATAAACTTCGGCGTCCCCAAGAACACAAAACGTAATGTAGTTGCAAGTCATGACAGTGTCTACCAACTCCTTGCGGCGTAGCTGGATCGTATTTGAATTTGGTGGTTTGTTGATAAGAGCGTTTTTCCAATATAATGGCAGTGCTTCCATAAGCAATGTGTATAGAAGAGAGATAAAAACCCAAGACATCGTCATTTCGGGTTTCAATGATCTGTCCAGCTTCAGTATTGGCCTATAGATGGCCAAAAAGAACTCGGAACGGAAGAGATTCAAATAGCCTTGCTTCTTTGCGATCGAGGGAGTCTGACTCAAAAAGAAATTATACAAGCTTAGTTTGAGAACGTGGACAGTGCTGTAATGTTGAAAGTGCTTTCGGATTCCGATTATTGAGGTTGGTTTCTCACACTGCTGGTTCAATTTCAAGAAATGTTTTCTAACTTGTAAATAACACTCGAACTCATTAATTCCACTCCAAGTTGTTCCTTCTGAGTTCCGCTTTTTTTCATTGTGACCTTTTATGTCCGATTGTCCTGATCTTACGTCACATCCTTCTGAGTACCGCCTTTTGCCATTGTATTTATCTCCAAAAACTTCAAGTCGAATAAGATTAGTGAATTGGCTGTCACTAATAGTCTGCTTGTCAAAAATATGTCTGATACGTTTCATGTTCAATTTGGTTTAACGATAACTTCAAAAAAATATTTAACAGGGATCTGAATCTTGTAGCATCCGACGTACAGTAGCAAGTTATCTCGGGATGAACAAAATATGTTCGTATCTTTTGCGATTTACTTTTACTATTGATTTAGCGACTGGCAGGTGTATGTGAAGTCGAGAAAACAAAAGGTGCGTTTATGTCTGATACACACCCTTGTTTTTCCATTTACACAGATAAACATGAATATCCCATTCCATTCTATATCCTGTTTGGATTTTTTGGATGTTTACTGAGTTTTTATGATTTCTTGGTTCGTTGATTGCCTGATTTACCGTACTTTTTGGTTGGTTGTATCTTGTTTTAAGTAGCTTTTTGCTGTCGAATTATTTTACAATGCGTCGGAATATTACTACATATGTTTTGCTTGTGAACCTGTGTACTTTAGTAAGTCCAATACTCCAACCTAGTTTTAATGGTAAAAAATAGAAGCGTGAATATTAATAATAGAAAGAAATGAATCAAAGAGAAATTCAAGTCTGTGTAGCTGGTGCCGCCTCAGTATTATAGAAGACTTAAATTTAAATGTTCAATATCAATTTCCCTAGTATGTTTTGATTATTTGCTCTTATTTTGAACATGCATACTTATTGGGGGGTGAAAAAAATAGGATTAGTCGTTTAAATGTAGCCTGCATAATGGAGGTATCTCTGGGGTTGTCAACACGGGAGAATTGTCACCGGCATTCTTCAAATGTCCTCACGAATACATGTGAAAGGGGCTATCACACGGATGATTAACAAATTACCCCGCGGCACCGGTAGGTTACCAGAGCTAAGTCAGCGTGTTTTACGTTTGAGACACCTCTTTGATTTATTAAAACCTATTATGTCACTGGGTGCTTACGATGTCCGTTCAGTGGCCTTACCAACAAAAAATCGTCTGTTCAGCGGCTGGTTTCGATTTCCCAACCTTTTGACTACTTTCAGACTGCCGACACGCTTGCCCAAGCGGTTGTGTTTAGCACCAAATAAAGGCATGTGCAACCAAAGAAAATTTTATAAGAGGATTTATTTTGCATACAAAGGCCATCATTTGCAGTGTCTTAATTTAATGAGCTCAATACTTGTATGCAAAAGATGTGTTTTTTTCAACAATAGATGTTTGACTAAAAAATTTTGTTAAGATGTCGCAGTAAGCGGATGTTTGAAAATCAATGTGTGATCAATAAATCGCTTTTCTCACTATAGTTTATGAAGATCAAACATAATCTCTAAAAATAGTTGAACTTTAGTAAAGCCAAAAACATGATTAAAAATGAGCTAAAATTCTCAAATTAATATAGTTCTTGCTTCTTGTCACAAGTAAAATTTGCATTTGTGTTTTATTTCAACGAAAATTTGGATGCAACGAAAATCATAAAAAAGAAGAAATTAGTGCGTAGCAATGCTGTAGGTGTACCGTTTTCTACTCCGATATAAAATAAGAACAAAAAATCGGTCTGAATTAAAGGAGGTGAAAACTAACAGTCAATCAACTGTAGCTTCCTTATCTTGATGGTAAAATAGCATGGAATCTGCCAATAACTGGTAAAAATGGGGTATACTTGCTAAGTTATCCTACAATAGGACAACTGGTATTAGTTGAAAAAGCCACGGAAGAAATACACAACTATCATTTACGGCTAAGGCGCAAACTTTATAATAGAAACTATGAAAATGAGAATGCCAACCCGCGACACCTTTAATATATGAAGTGTAAACTGTTACAGCGTCGGGTATAATGTAAAATATAAAAGAACGATTTTCGGGTCACCAAGTCAGTGATAAGCTTAAAAAACGATGCAGCGAGGTCTCTTTCGCAAGGCAGCAATGTCGGAAGACTTCTTTGAGCGCTTCGTGGACGACCAGGCTAGCACATTTGCGTCATCGTGCGGTAGACGGTGAGGTAGTCTGAAGTTCGCGTGGTGGAAGCAAAGAGGAACCAAGGAACCTGAAAAAATCGTAATTATAAGCGATTACAATACTTACACGATCTAAAACAATTTATCAAGGATTTTTAAATTTATTTAAGAAGAAAAAGAAACGATCACAATAACGACCGAAAAATATGGTTGACAGATATAAACGAAAATATCAATATACAACACACATATTTGATAATAAACTAACTCTCCGATACGCATTGGATATAGTGACCGTCATTTATTTAATTATAACATAAACAATTCAATTGAACAGGCATTGAATAGATGGCAGTAAAACAGAGCCTGCCGCAAACGCAATAAAATACCTGGCTCGCTTTTGACCGTATTTGGAGCGAACGAGCGACGCCAGTACAGCACTGGCGAGTAACCTAATATCCGCTCCCGTCTGTATCCCTTTGCTGTCAGTCCATGAGCTGACTTTCACACGAGGGTTCGTTCCTCGGAAAGTTTTACTTTGCACAAATAACCCGAAACGAATCTCGGAAGGAATTTGGAGGTTTCCGCGCGAGCACACACTTGCAACGCGCGAGCCACGCTAATCCGATGTGTCGGTTTGATAAATACTAAAACCAGTCGGTATGTCACGAATGCATGTGCTGTTTAAATACAATAGCCCGACAACTCTCTTCGGTTCGAATGTTTTTGAACGACGCTTAATCTCGAACGAGATAAATATTTTGAACAGGTCGCGGCGACAATGAAAGCAAAATGTCAGTAAACGAGATGATTATCGAATTGGAAGGTACCCAAAAATGAACAGCACGCGTTAAAATCGTTGTAAAAACAAAAGCCATCAGTTAAACATTCTTTTAATACCAAAGAATTCAATACTCTCATGCTAATATTTCAACGACTAGATTGCAACGTAATTTACAATAAAAGCAGATTCGATTACGAGAAATTTCTTCGGATCGTATTACGCAGTCCAGATAACAAGATTGTGGTTTATGAAATCTATGGAAAAAATACCTAAACCTTAGCACCAATTAAAATAAATAGCATGCTAATATTTCAACTAATATAATAATCTTTGCTGTATTTAACATGCATATAATCACAAGGTATGTTTGCTTGGAGGAAACGGCATTCGCGAAGTAAGTGAAGAACCTCGTGTATACGTTGATGCGGGTGACAGACTAGGTTCAGTGGAACGCAAAATAATTGAAATTCCGGACAAGATTGGACTTGCCAGTGCAGCAACGACAAACAAAGAATTGGAACAAAAGACAGCAAGCGGCGGTCAATTGCCGTGCCGCACTTACTCATATTTGGATAGGATAGAACAATTATGTTTATCCCCGTGTAAAGTGCCTTGCCAAAGGACACAACCGACTAGCTAGCGACCAGTTTCGCACCTGCAACCTTTCAATTAGGCGACGCACTTAACCGTCAGACTAACCGGCCAGATTTGCCTCAGTAGACCAACAAAAGCGGAACTTACTTAGTGGTGAAGGGACGATCATACATCCGACTCTTTCGGAACTCCAATTCCAATGGGAACGTTGGTGTATGTGTGCATCCTCGGTGGTATAGGCGGTGGCGACGATAAGTATGGTTGGGTTCGTATTTGTGGGGACGAGGGAAGGCAATAACCCTGGTTTGAGTCGAGATGGTGGAGTGGTCCATACGCTCTTTGAGCTCGAGGTGTAGTGGGTGATATCACCTTCGGAACATGGGGTGATGCTGGGGGCTCACGGTGGGGAAGAGAAACTGGGATTTTGGGTGAACGAGGGGAAGGGTTGGATGATACAGAGGACTTTTTGCAAGCCATCAACCAGCGCATGACCCGCGCGTTTTTCTCAATAATGCTGACTGATGGTACGTGCGCCAACCCAGCAGTCATGGGGTCCACTTCCATGGGTGAGGCTTCGTCAGGGCTGTCCCTCACATACGCAGAAGCACCTAGGAACATTGTAGGTTTACAAAAACACAGTTTTAAAAATAGGTTGCGATTGGTTACACTTACCAGCAAATGAGAAGTCTGATTCACTGCTGACTGGGGCAGTTGTGAACAGGGTATCATTTGCAATAGGGAGTGGTGAGGCAATCAACTCTTGCATACCCATTGTAGAAAAAAATCGGTCCAGTTCAGACTGGAACAAACTAACATCGGATTTCGACCTAGAAGGAAAAGCTTGTAATATCAAAGATGTTGTATGATGGCTTCAATTTTCTACCTTGCTCTATTTCGCTTTAGTGATGAATTCCTAGATGATCCAGGAGTTCGCTTTAGAGAAGAGTAGGGGGTGGAAGAAGAGGACCTTGAGCTTTGAGGAGGTGTCATTCTGGCGGCCTGAATTTTTACAAAGTTACATACATTGATACGTACAGGTTAGGTTACATATTGACATTGGATAAAATCGGTAAACTAGACATAAATACTTTTAGCTTTGAGGAGGTATCATTCTGGCGGCCTGAATTTTTGACAAGTTACATACATTGATACGTATGTTAGGTTATTACATTTTGACATCCAGTGCTGCATTTACAAAAATGTTTCACACTGCCTGTGCAGCAAGAAACACAAAACGAACCTGTTTATGAGGTGATAAAGTGGGAGAAACAGGGGCATTGGTGTGGCGCTTTGAGTTCCCTCGCGAATAAGGAGCAGGTTGCATGGAGTATGGGTAAGTCGGTTTCATTGGCGAGGAATAGGGCATCATCGTACGCTTTGATCGCCTCGGTTTTAAATCAGATGCGGTAAGAGCTGAATTACGACACATTTGGTTAATATCATTAAAAACCATGTTGTGATCTGTTAGCTGTTACACAAGCAAGTGTATAAATTGCTAACTTGTTTTTTTAAGAATTTTGTAATTGATTTGAGGGTTCCCAGGCAGCTATCATAACAGTTGTATGTTTGTAGCCTTATGCAAGGCACTTAACAGATATGGTCGGTGGATTAATGCATTGTTTTGTAATAATACCGAAAAAATGTCTTATTTGTATACATCAAACAGTCATAGCTTTGATAGCTCGCTGGTGGGCATAAGATAATCTGATGATTGCCTGTGTGATCGCACCCCCTACATTTTACCATTCGTTACGATAAAATATAAATATCCTATTATCAGTAAAACAGTAAGTAACTGAAGTAAACTAACCAGTTAATGGCTTGTTTATATCCCCTGATGTTGAACTCGAAGTGTTCTGAGATTTCATGGTATTCAGTGCTTCTTCTCGGTTGCTTCTGCTGAGTGAGCTGCTTCTATGACATTTACGGACAAGTGTGAATAGGATAGGAGAAAATTATAACACTATTTCATTAAAAAGGACATGAGTAATACTGTGTCATTACATGGAAACACTGGGCTCACCTCATTGAGTATTCTGGAGCAACTTCGCGTCTTGATCTTGGAGCGAGCATCGGGGAATTAGGAATTCCTCCCTGCACATCCGCAGTGGGAGCCAGATCAATGCGGTTGAGTGGCTGAGACGTGTTTTGATTGTCGTAACGGTGGGACCAGCGCCGTGTATCGTGGTGCTTCTCCCCACTACTGCTCGTTCCGGTGTTGCTGTCGCTACGGTAACCCGATCTTCGTCTTCTTAATGAATCCGGGGAGGATCCGGAAGAGAACTGACGTCGTAATGGCGCTTGGAAAAACTTGTTGTCCGACCCAATGTCCACATCATTTGCTCCACAGTTATCAATGTCGTGTTCGGCGACTGGTGTTTTTGATCTAGAACTTTCCGGTGTTTTTGATCTGGCACCAACTTCGGTGAAATCTTGGGACGCTGAAAAACGTATTGAAGTATCCTCATCTCCAACTATTGCTCCGTCCTGCCCAACAAGAGTTTTACAATCCATGCTCGCGTCAGGAGACATGCTGTTATAAGCAGTATCCATATCATCATCGCATTCCAATGGCGTAAATATCTCTTCCAATGCTTCGGCGATGCTTTTCCTTACACCTGGTCGATTTTGCAGAGAATCTATAACAAAATTGTTGACAATTAAAATTGCATACAGACATACTGGTTCCAAAAGCAGTGGAATCGTGAATAACACTTGCCTTCATGCAGGGAAGATCTGTGACTTGGCTTTTTTAGTTCAGTGGCAGCTGGAAGACGACTCCAAGACTTACGTTGACGCGGCACAGCGTTTAAAGGTGATGTGATGTTGCAGGAATCATGAGTCAGTGAGGACGGGTCATATTCAATTGTCTTCCCCTGCAATCAGTGGAAAAATTTAAGTGTGTGAAACAGAATTGACATCAGTATTATTATACCAGTTATATACAAAGTGCAAGTTAACGTATATATATCTTTAGTATTGAACCAAGTGAATTCTTATACACACACATATATAACAGTTATTTACATTGCAGACTAAACTGTTTACCAGGGACAATTGTAGACTCTTGTCCATTGTATGAGCCAAATCCCAAGATCTTCTCTTTAATCTTTGCGATGAAATCCGTTTGATGTTGGTCGTACATCTTTTCATTTCCAATATATCATTTTCTATGTGAAAAAATACAATGCTTTGCTTATAAGTTTAAACAAAATAATCACAGATTTGCTATGACGTAATACCACACTAAAATAATTTAAATTAAATTTAAAAAATGGTCTAACCTTTTGCAAGTTTTTCGTCTCTTTCTGGGACACTAAGCCGCCTTGAAGCATTGGTTAAATGGTGATTGGAGTGTCTTTCAGGGCTAATTTCAACTGATTTGGAAATTGTATTATTATACATGGCTGTGTTGTTTTCTATTACAGAAAGCGGCCTTCCTTTATGAGAGGTCTTTCCTGCAAGGGTGTTGCTTGTAGATTCAGAGATATATCCAAGTGTCTGCTTTGGGACAACTGTAAACGTTTTTGAATTTTTTCTTCCAGTGGCGGGTGAACCATTCATGACTTTAAGGTCATTATTTGGTCGAATTAGAGCATTAGCAAATTTTCTTCCTCCATTGTCTGCGCCAACCTTTTTTAAGTTTTGTCGAACATGTTTCAGTTGCGTTCTCGGGCTCATTGTTGGGCTATCGGATAAAATGTCATCTTTGGAATGATTCTCACATACTTTATCGCTCTTGGTATGTCTTACATCTCTATTGCGATGAACATTTGCACCAACACTGGCTGAACGAAATTTGCTGTTTCTGGTTTGAGTGCTCGATCTAGATTGGCGTCCTTTTGCCATATCAGTATCATTGCTAACACCAGCAGTTATCGTCGATTTTACAGCCCTGATACTCTCCTTCGCCCTGTTTAAATAGCTTGATAGAGTTTTTCCAGTTCTACCCTCTTTTGGAGAAGAGCCTTGCTGAGGTTTTGAGGCTGGTGTGCATGCAACCATGTGGTTTTCATCTTCAGGAACCCCGTGTCTCGATCTACTAACAGCTGTTGCACCATGTTTTGGAACATAAATATTCCGTTGTTCAGAAGCAGATCTGTTTCGTTGTTTCTGATTTATGTTTTTTGATGAAATAGCAGCATCAGTATTTGATCTATTCAACCGTGTGTGTGCATTTAGGGAAGGTGAGGGTGGAGTGTTATTCTGAAACCTCTTTATCCTTTCATTAAATGAGCACTCTTGTTTACTTGGTTTCGAGCAGGTTTGAGGTACATGATCCAAAAGTATGTCATTGGCAGTATTGTCGCTTGCATCATCACAATCCATGATAATAGGGGAACCAGTAGACGAGGTTCCCATCGAATGTGTACCAGTACTATCATTGTGGGGCGATGGACTGGTGTATATTTCTGCACAAAAGTGTTTTAGTGGTGCTGTTTATTATATTTATCTTGTGACTAGTTGTAAAGTTGTTACCTGTTGTTATCCTCCTTTGCCTTGCCTTCGCACTTTTGACATATTTGAATTTATCCGCCTCCAATCTTTCAGCAGCCGTTTTCCGTCCAGTTGAATCTGCAATTCAATCCCAAACAAGACATATTTTAATCATCTATGTAAACTACTATTAAAGTTAAGTTTAACTTATATAGCTTCTAATAAGTAGACAACATGACTTACTTTGTGAGTTAATACTTGTAGATCGGTAGTAGTCTGCGCCTTTGTTTAAAATTCTTAATGGTGCCTTCCCAGAATTAGGATTATTATCCATAGGTGCCATTACACTGATTAATCCCAAACAAATGTACATTAAAACACAAAATAACAGTTACATATAAAAAATCGTTTTTCAGTCATCTGTTAAAAAGAGGAAATATAAAAATAATTTTATTATAAAAATAAGACATTTTAATATTGGCCTACATAATAAGACTGGAATTGCTCTAAAGGTACTGTATTGGTTAGGTAAAAACTGTGTTTAATCAATGATTGTAAAACCGTTTTTATGATCATTGGTTTAATCAAGCAGATGGCAAGTTTTAGGTCAATATTAGGGGAAAACCCATATTTGGAATGAACTCAAACTAGAACGGATGGCGCCAGAGTAATAAGGTCACAATCGCTGTACGTAAGTTCTAACGTGTGCCACAAAACGGTTATAACAATGCCTGCTTGCCAACTGCTACTGCTACAGCACTCAAGCGAGCGCCACTTGAACGTAAATAGTTATAAAAAATCGAAAAGAATATCTTGTGAGACAATAATTGCACCACGCATCGCAAACGTTTAAAGCTTTCGCACGAGAGTAGATTACTGCTAGCAGGTCGTGCATGTCAGCAACTAAACTCCATGTGGTGCCTTTCTTGCTCTGCAGCTTTACATGTATTCCCTACCTCTAAAATTAAACTAGCAATTTACAACCTTTTAACAGTCTGGAATATCATTTCTCAATGAGACATAACTGTAAATCTGCCACCGCCATTAGAATAAGTTTATTAACTTAAAATGAAATACCCGTTTCTCCTTTCAAATAGATATAAAAACTAAACGGTAAAATGTCCCTACGGGCTTACACATTTACAATAACTTGACCTCCGTAAAGTGAGTAATTCTTTGTTGTCTGTAAGGTTTCTCTATTGACCTAAAATAGATGAATCATGGAGCCTACACTGTCAATACGTAATCGATTAGGATGGATTCCATTAGTTCGAACCGATATACCAGTATCCCTTTATTTTAATCTCGTAGTCAAACGCCTACTACGCATATATATCTGTTTTTGTTTAATAATCAAATTTTAAATTGTGATCAAAATGATATCACAGTTGCAAACTAAACTGCCTTACACCTTATATTTGGGTATCTGGTGGTGGCTGCTGACCATCAAAGCTGGACAGACCAAATGTCAGCTAGATCTTTGCATCTGATATCAGTTTCTTAAACTCAAGCTGTATATCTGATAGGTTTCACTTTCCCACAATATTGTTTCTGAAGAATAGATAGGAACACGAAGAAAGCACTCCTAAATTCTTTCTACGCCAATGACAACAAGACGATTGCGCGATTGTATTAACTCACCATCGAACTAAATAACCAAACAATGGGAGGCTGCGGCGGCACGCCGTATCCAACTATTTACACGAGCAATCTAATTGTGGCAAGCGTCGAGTTGTGGTTAAACTTTAGCCTGAGCTGAAGGCAGCGCAACTAAATGAATAATGCGGGTAACAAGATAAGAAATGGCTTTTTACCTATGTATACTTTAGTAAACCGAGAACAGAAGCCGATCAATTAAAGTAACTTTCAGTAAATGGTTGCAAAAATTTCCGTATATGTAAAACTATTTGCAGATATACAACTGTTACTAAAAAAACGATTCACAGTTGGGATGTGCCCAGCGAGTCGCCTGCTGCGCATTGACGTCATATCCTCAATATTTGTTTTCGGCAACACAAAACCACTGTCCACAAACGCACTCAAGCAAGTGAAACTAATTAAGAAATCTCGCGAGTCCAGCTGAAAAGGATGGAATGTCAGCTTCTCCCTGTTCGTAATTAGAAGACTTTGATAGAACTACCCGGTAAAAAATAAAGGAGATCTTAAACGTAGCCCACAATCAAAACTTATTTTGTCGATATATCAAACCAACACGTCAAATTATAATCACTATACTAATAATTTATGCAACAAAAAGCAAGGCTATGGCGCTATTCTAAATGAATCTACTTCAACATTTACTAGTCAATGCAAGCATTTCGTATCTGCGCTCTCAAATTAATCGCTTTAAATTGTTTCAGATGACCCGCTCGGTCCTTTATAAACAACACCCACCAGATAGTTAACGATCAGTCGATCTATAAACAAACAGATGGTTTATAACTGGCTATAAAACTGTTAACTGTATTTATGTAAGAGTACGTAGAACATGAAACAGAGCATACATACACACGACTAGTATATATATAATTGTCTTATTCTTACTCGTAAATTTATTAAGTCGAACAGGTCTAACATAAATAATCCAAAACGACGGCCGCAAAATGGCACTAAACTTGTTACAGTTCAATACCCTATCGACCCATAACAACTCCACAGCGTCTTGTGTATTCGAAATGCATGTGCTACGTGCTAACGGTTCTTATGAAAGTCAACGTTATATTGGGCGGGAAAATAAACGGGCGTTCGAACTTGAGAGATAAAACTTCCGAGCAGTAGCTAAGTGCGTACGAATGCGACACTTAGGCGACCACAGCAAGTCCTAAAAATAAAGTTGTTTCTAAGACGTCATTTGTTGAAACGCAAGCACTCCGTCTACTTACTAATAATTTTGATTTATGATGCCCGTTTCTTCTATTCTTTCTGAATAATATTGTTTAAACTGTCTTAAGATAAAAACATAAACTTAATAATATATAACATTATAAACTAAAATGCTGCTATGGAAAATTGTCGATCTTTTCGCTGATAGTTTAATAATGTGGTCCCACCTGAATTGAGTGGGTCGCCACCTCGTCACACAAGCTATGTTACTTTTACAGTACGATTCTGACAACTGTGTGTGGCTATTGGAATATCCAATAACCACAGGAGACATACATCGGCTGGTAATCATTAACTTGTCGGATTAAAGACAAGTTTGACTGTATTGGCGAAGGAATACATAATAAAGTACATGATGTACAGTTAAGTGTGCTTTAACCGACAAACGGTGAAGTAGATGAAGAAACACGGGTTATATAAACAGCACATGCTACATCTTGCCAATGGTACAAGTTAATATTACAAAGCCTATCCTATCGAAATGGTTTTCATGTCGCATAATGATATTTCCTATGTAGGACATATATACACATATATAATTAATGACTGGTGGGACGCTGGCTTTCCGTTGGCCGCTGGTTTATCAATACAACTGATAAAACTTTAAAAATCAATAGCAAATTGATTTTACGGTGTCTACTGATTACGCTTTCACGTAATGATCGAAAAGTAGGAGCAAATTTCATTATCTTGCAATTAAGCACACACGTCTGCATAATTCATTACTATCGTCTTTTTGGAAACCAATTCGCTAACTTAAATGTTAGTAATAAAAATTGAACGTGCCGAGATGATTAAACGGAAACATTATTTACCATTATATACTTTGAGCAATTATATTTAACAAGCGGAAATTAATTACGCGCTCAAGTTAACGTGCTTTTAACTGAACCTTAATTTCCTGGGCGTTAACTCCATGTATCGAGCTTTACATATTGGGCATATACACAGAAGTAAACATAGAAATCAAACACCAACACATACAGAAAGAAAACCCCTCAATCACTCAACTTCGAAAACAATCGAAACACAACACCCTATCACGTGACTTCCGCTTAGGCAATATGAAACTCCGATGAAATAGAAGATGTAACGTAAGTCGTTTGTGACACAATAGCAAACTTACGTTACGTTCGTTTTTGTATTGTTTTTCTTTGTGCCAAACCATGATCTTGACTCGGGTGTCAATTTGTGCCCTGCTCATGGCTTGTAAACAAAGACTTGGGAATGGTCTATTGCACATAGGCGAATCGGCCTGGATTTGATTGAAACCATAGATCGGTTGCCAGTCGGGAGCCTCTTCCAAAGCATCGGCCAATAATTTAACTGCCTTTCCTATTGTGTGCGGCAATAAAACAGATCCCTTTTGTTAAATTTCGAAACGCGACTGTACTGACATTATGCAGCAAAAGTTAATGGCCTTTAACTCGCTTTGCCGTCATATTGAATTAAGTTGTAATATATGAAACTATTTTACACCTGTTTATTTGCACATTTATCTGTGAACATCAGCAACATAAAACATCTATTTGGCCTGATTTGCCCGCATCTTATCCGCCTTAGGCGATATTATACAAAACCTGTCCACGCCTTTGTGTATCGCCACTCTACGTGTATTTTACACGTCGAAATCCACGAAACCCTTACTCTTCTGTCCTGGGAATATTGCAAAACACATAGACAAGCAATATATTGCAACCGACAGCTGCAGGTGTTACGTAAGGTTTGTTAATCCCGCATTCGCTATACAGCTGTCTCTCCCGAGAGTAGCCTACCTAGGTATAACATGTACATGTGCATTTAAGTTTCCGACATTCCAATATGTGCTTTAGTTATCCCTAAACTGCTTACCATATACTATTTTGTTTGTTTACTGAACTTAGCACTGTAACACAATCCGAATAAATTCTGTTTCTAAATTGGATATGGATGAACTGTAAACATAAGGTCCTCGACAGGGTCTCGCATCCGACGCGATTCTGCACTCGACTCGGGTCGATACGTTGCCCATCCAAGCGAACACTTGAAATGTAATAATAACTGAATATCAGCATGTCCTAACTCGGAGTGCTTGCCAATTATATCGCCTGATGGTCTTGCGAAGCATAAGAGCGAAAAGAATTACAGGCCATCGCCAAATTACCGAACAAAATCCGACGTTAAATATTCGTGGGTCGCTGGTTTGAGCAACGAACACATGCATAATTAATCCACTGAGACATTATTAGCGCTGGCAAACGCCAAGGGCGAGTCTGATTTTCTAGTTTGCGCAAAATCATCAAAAAATATACTAAAATACGGAAGTCATTGACATCGTTTCAATGAACACGATTCATTACCTCACTGGCTAAAAGAAGCCCGTATAGGTATTTTAATCAAACATATTTAGAACTTAATCCCAACCACTATCGATTTCATCTTAAATGATTTACGACCATTCCAATCAATACATTATTTAGTTCTTATGTGGCCCTCAATCACAATGAAACAGAATCAAGTTATTCCTCGGGTTAAAAGTTGCGACTTGTTTTCATTTCCTGGGTGACTTATAGAGGGAGGATTGTGTATCATTACGTCATCTGTCATCGGACAGGAACACGTAATTTCGAGGTCGGGTGGAAATGGCACACTTTGAAGTTACTTAAAACCCTAATCAGATAAATGTAGAATGGAAAAATACAAAAATATATGTCACAAAAGATCTACTTATCGCCTGGTTAATAATTATGCCTTGTACACAAAGAGATAATAAAGTGTTACGATCGCTTTGTCGCTATGTTGTTAACAGCGATAATATGAGTTCCCCTTGCCTAAACACCGTAACTACACAGCAGAAAACAGCGAGGTACTGGACAATCAACGGTGCGGCGTCCAAACATTCTCTATGTCCACCAGGTATGAGGGACTTGCGTTGTCAGTTTATTTTTAAGCTATTGGAATGCGAATCGCGATGTGCCTTACTTGCGCCGAAAGAGCAAAATGCGCCCAAGTATGACCTCCGCATAATAAGCCTTACAAACCGCTACTTGTTCGGTCAACTTCGCCAAGAACTTAATACGAATTTCCTGTGACGGTATTCGCCAACGCTTTACATACACAATGCGGCGAGCACGGAAGTCATTTTTGAGTGGGTTAATTGGCACACTCCGAGCCACGAAAGTTAATATCCGCTTCGTTCGTCAAACAAACACCAGTCAACACTAATCTTCCGTCTAATACTAATGTACTCACTCGCATGACAATAGGATTTCATCATTGTACCCAATTGCATGGCGATAAACCGATCTATACCAGTTGTCACGCGGTAATGCATTCACACGGTGGTACGAACGGTTTCTGAGAAAAGGTCACAAATAATAGCGGCTCGTTCGGTCGAATTGTATCGGGTAAAACTGTTATTAAGCTAATTCGTAGTCCATCGCAATTAGAAACCGTAGAAGGCTGTAGGGCATATATCTTACATATATTGATCGGATATACAATTTTTAACGATTGATGCAATAAGGTTACAGCTTTGGTCGCGGGGAGAAATAAATCTGTCTGCGAATTAACAAACACATTACTACTAAAAAGAAGTATCTAAAATAAAATTACTAACACAATAAGTAATAAATAAGACACGTTTTAAAATACGCCCAACCTTAAACTATCGGAATTTCTTAGTTAATCACACATAGGGCTTTAGATATTTATGGTTTTCCCCGTAGTTCATATTTACTATTTAGTGGTTTTAATTATTAAGCTTAATACAGTACTTAAATAGTATGTCCGCAAATATGCCCTATGTGAGCTAGATTCCATCATTTGCATGCATGACTATTAATTTCATTCTCTAATATGTAAAAATGCCTATACTCAATATCCTTGATTTTTAAAGCTTTTCCCTATAATTTAATAATATCCTTTTTTAAATGACGTGTTTTAACTACTATTTGTTTTGCCGTCTTTTCCTGTTATGTGATTTAAATCGTTTGCCATTTCTAAACTGGCCCAAAAATGAATAAACTAATCTAAACTAATAAACTAAAAGCTGGTATGAAAGTACGAAACTAGACAACGTCACTGCGGAATGACTGACTATATGAATGAGAGAACTCTCAACAAACAGGCCGTTCCTCTATTTGAAGAACAGGCGAAAGGAGAAAGGCAGGTCACGCGCGAAGAGCATTCATAATAAGAAAAAGTTTAGCTCTCTCGTGGAATCTTTTGTGCCAGTAAGGCTTTGAAATTTTTAAACTCGATACAAGTTATTCGAACATTGTATATGCAAACAAACAAACCGTACGTGTGGGAACGTTATATCGAATTTCGTATTCCCCCATAACTCCACGGAGTTCGAATAAAAGCCTGTTGTCACTAAGGTAGCTCTAATTAAAACTGCGACTGACTACTATTACTGTTGGTTCTAAACCCGAAACCTTGGTTGATACGTTAGGAGAATTTTTCATCTACACAATAAGTCAATATTGTATTAATCAAAGATATGCCAAAAATGTGAGCTGAAAAAACAACTGGTATTATGGTGTATAAGTAAGTGCCTATCGGATTCTGTATTCTGTTGTTTGTGATGAATTTGCTCATGGACTACAGACCCGTATGCTAGTGGCCGCCAACAAAATTGTTTCTACTGGACACTGTGGGATTTAAACAATTTCGTTGTTAAGAACAAAGGCCATAGGAGTCAGAACCCATGGGAGCCTTAGGTAGGCTACTAGTTTACGTGAAAGTGGCGGTCAGTTACACATCAAAGCAATTTAAAGTGTTTATGTTTGAAATGCCACGGAATGTTGACCTACACACATAATTGCACTTGCGAACCACTTTCAAATGCCCCTAAGGGAAACTTATAAATGTAGCCTATATTGTGGGATTACCCGCTACTATGCTTTATTTCGATAACGTTCTTTTCCGTTATTAGCAGCTATTCCCTTGTTGTTTAGTATAAATTCGCTTTTGGTTCATTTATTCATCTAAATAAGTAACCTCGTATCTTTGCCTATTATTTTATATTATTTAAACAATACAGAACCCTAACTTTACCTTCGATTCACAGTACTAGGTGCAACCCAGTCAACAGTTGATTTCTGAACGAGTTTATACAGGTCTGTCATAACCGCCTAAGCGGTGAAACTGAAATTGGCGGGCCAGCTCTGTCGTCTGCACTCAAAATGAGAACTCTTGAAAGCTCGAGCCTTCCACAGATGAATAGGCTACCGTGATTAGAGTGCTTTTAGTTTTGAAAGGTGCTTATAGCTCGAACTGCACTCGCAAAATTGAAATTGTATTTATTTAATAAATCGCCGAAACAGCACCTCCAAAGTTCTGCATAGGGACGCCTTCGATTAAGAAGGAAAAGCAACAAAAAATGACAACTCTAACGGTGTACGATATGGAAATTTAAGGTCTCTGAGTTGCCAGTAAAATTCTAGCTTTAGCCTACCTACTGAAAACAAAAGTTATAAACTGGGCTGTGTTATGCATCGGAGCCCCAAGGGGCACTTATTACACAGGGGGCTCAATTTCTGCACTGTATATCCGTGGGTTTTTTCTACACGGATCTCTCAAGGTTCCCACATTCATTACTAAGGCCACTGGTACAACATTCGAGCAGCAGCAGCTAAAAATGTGAAACCAATTAAAGTTCATATACGAAGAAGCCCTTTAGGCGATAAAAACTAAAAGCATATATAACCTTAATTTATACATGAAAAAAAGGTTATTTTCTGTGCGATACGAAACGTTAAATGCGTGTACATGTGTTTAAATGGTATTGCTGCTAAATGCCAACTGCATTATTATAAATAGCTTTGTAAATTTGTTGGATAGATTAGATACATATAAATATACTGTGTGCCGTTGAATACATTTGATTGACATAGGTAAAATCCCCAAGGGTATTAAGCATAATAGGTGATGATGAATTAGGGGAGAACTCAGTCCAATAGTCCCAGACGACTGCAACTGCTGAAAGAGGAAAAACGACACGAAAGAGAATCCCCGTTAACAGATGGAGATAGTGGTTTATACCTATTTAGAATTGCCCTTCGATTTCGACTTAATTCGTCTCTGCTTTGAACAGTTGTGATCTAATTGAAAATAGAGCAAGGTAGACCGATCAATATTACGTTTACCAAAAATAAAAATAACGCAAGTAAATACAAGCTGCAGTAGGTTTGTATGTTGCTGCGACTGAATTGTACAACCCAAGTCTGAAATTTTAATACTTGACATATATAGGTAATATTAAACATTACAATATCAACTTATTTTTAGACTATTCATTTTCCAAACAAATCGGCAATAAAAAATTACATTTTAATAATAAATTTTACAGGTAAAGTGGAAACATTTTCAGTTTTTAACATATGGAAGTGGTGGTAGGAATAATACGTGCCCAATGTCAGGTTTAAGGAGCTATATTGCAGTGTACTGACATGGATGAAATAGTATAATAGAAGTGGACATAAAAAACGAGATCTCATTGCCTTGTCTAGATTGTTATATGAGTCGAAATTGCTAACCATTCTGCCATACAACCGTTTGGAAAGTTTTAGATCATTAGAACATCGCACCTGCCAATGAGAAGGATAGATTAAACTATTTATGTTTTATAATCTTGAAATGAAAAAGAAAACTCTGCAGGTTATCACACGGGGTAATCTTTAGATTGTCAGATGACTTTAGCAGTGCCTTATGTGTGCAAGTGCAAGGAATTTCCTCAGTTTTTGAGCACTTTCATCCACTCGGTTCAGGCGATGTCCGCACAGTTATCTAACGATCGACCGCATGAGGCGCTATAAACTAAAAGTAGTTTTGGTCTTAAAATGTTCATTTTAGATTGTGCTGGTAAGACATTTTTTGGATATATATATACTGTTGCGGATAGGATAGATTATTAATGTTTATCTTCATGACTGAAAAAACCCAAGGGGTTTACACACGTGAAATCGTTAGAACACCTTTCGCCCACCGTTGGGTAACCGGAGCTATTGCAGTGTGTTAATGTGTATATGATTCACACGTTTCTTCTTAGTAGTAAAACTTTAGTAGAAGGCAATGTCCGTTAAGTGCCTTGCCCGAGGACACAACTGACTAGCTAGTGACAAGTTTCGAACCTGCAACCTTTCGTTTGAAAAACGACGCACTAACAGTGGGTTAATACATTAATTTTTCGAAGTTACGTATCTAGTTTAATGATTTTCCTTACCTACATTGTTCTATCGGCCAGAGGATCGGATTAAGGGCAAATTTTTCGGACAACGTAAAAAAAACTTTAATCGAATAACGTCACGTGCATTTAAAATCAATCAAACAACAAACACAAATAAAATGTCAGAAACGAATGAAACAACCATTATGATATTCTGATTGTCGCTGAAATCTAAGCACGGATATTTTTTCAAACTCGGAAATGATAACATCCGCCTAATTTAAGTTCAAATCACGGTGTATGGAAAAAGAAGCAAGGCCATTTAAAAAAAATTCAACAGTTGTGAAACGCAAGACCAAAATTGTTAAAAACACGTTCTTTCCTGTCAATGGGCGTATTTCTGCAAAGAAGATTTCCCCATGCGTTGGAGTTTCACTCTCCTATATTATCGCAGTGCAAAAATTACGAATGTTTGCATAAGCGGCTCTTTTTTATTTAGAGAAAACGCGAAGCATTTATTTGCGCTAGCCAAGTAAAGCTTTTAGAAGACATCACACATTTTTTTAAAGTTCTATCCGCTAACAAAAGTTCTATCCGCTAACAGTTCTATCCGCTATAGTTCTATCCGCTATAGTTCTATCCGCTCGTCTGGCCCGTCGGTCTAACGGTTAAGTGCGTCGCCTTTCAATCGAAAGGTTGAAGGTGCGAAACTGGTCGCTTGTGTCCTTGGGCAAGACAGTTAATGGACATTGCCTGAACCCAGCGCAATAATGGGTTCTACCAAATTGAAGGAACGTGTGAATCATATACAACACACCGCAATAGCTCCGGTAACCCGACGAT
>CH002732.1:1412635-1433788 GCA_000149265.1 Ciona savignyi
CACTTACCCGCTAGACCACCGGGCCGGACTAAATGGGCGCGAGGTGATTTGACGATTGCCCGTGTGTTAACCCCCTTGGTTTTCCCATTCAGGGGGATAAAGATGAAAATCCTATCCTATCCTAACGTTCGTTTATGAATGATTAATCAATTGCATATCCAATGTCCATAGGTGAGACAGTGTCCGATGGATTAGTATAACTACCCACTTATGGCAACTATACAAAACTTACTTGGCAGTAGGCCTAAGTTATGTTCACCCTCAAGACATACTACTTTACGCTGGAAACAGACCTTCAGATGGCGTTCAACCAATTAAGACCTCTATGCGCGGCAGGATGTGACGATTGGTAGCCTTCCTTAGTCGTTGTTTTTAAACGAGTGTTTTGTAGAGTAACAATTGTGGTGATTTTCCAATGTATGTTTGGTTAGAAGCAGCATGTGCTAGGCTGCGTGTAGGTGTTTTCGTTTAGCTGTAAAGTTTTGTAATAGTGAAGCAGGGCTTTTTGAAATAAAAGTGTTGATTGTGCATTTGCTAGCTGTTTTGTTGGAAAACAAGTTGCCGATGTACGGAGGGGTATGGGCTGAAAGTTTTTAGGTAACCTTTTTTGAGGGTTTTGAGTTAAGTTATAGCAGATCCAAGCTTCAATTTTAAATTGTTAAAAAAATTAAGACTTCCTATGTCAGGATTTTGAGTAAAGGCCGTTTTTGTGAGGTCAATTTGCATTGAAGAGATAGGGGAAATAATTAGTTGAACGCCTTCTTTAACATCCCCGAAAGCTTAATTTGCTGAATTTTTCATTTTTGGTAAAAAATAAGATATAACGGAGATGAAATATTTATTGGGTTTAACACTAAACACGCAACTGCGCACTTACTACCAGACTAATCAGTAGGTTGTGCTTGGGGTAATCACCCAAAATGACTGGACTTTCCTGTCGATCGCGGAAAAATTCGGAAATAAAACGGACCAAAATATGCGATATAGGTTTAATTTTAATGTTTTAATCGTATGAGGATTGGTTATCGGAGCTATTGCAATGTGGTATATATGTAAAGAAAGGTTTATACAGCGTTATTACAACCCTTTAATCCACCCACGCCTTGTCCGAAGTGCCCCGCGTAATAACATAACTATCTAACCCACGGTTGGTTTGGATCCAAGTACCTTTCGGATATCTGCAGACCAATCAGACTCTTGCCAATTTAGCTTAACTGTTGAACAAATATTAACTTTTATTATAAACTTGATACTCCATAGGTTCAACTTTAATGTTTTAAGTGTATGAGGATTGGCTAGTGCCCACCGCCAGGTTATGGGAGCTATGGCAGTGTGTTTTATATTATGTAAAGAGACATTTATAAATACATCGTTATTGCAACCCATTAATCCACTTGGTTCATACCTTGTCCGGTAAGTGCGTAATAACAGAACTATCTAACCCACGGTTGGTTTGAGTCCAGACCACTAAGGCTCTTGCCAATTTAGCAACTGTTCAACAAATATTAACTTTAATTATAAACGTAATACTCCACCACAAGCAGAAATCCAATAGAAGAGTATTCTCATATCATCCCTGTGTGTGGGAGAACAGGACACCCCTTACGCTCCTTGTTTTTTTAACCCCGAAGAATAACCGAAGTATAACAGCCACAGCCTAATGTATTTTTTACCGCACCCAGTCTGGTCCTACTCTCTGCTAATAGCAGCTGCGCCATCATCATAAAATCACCACATTTTCATAGTAGAAATGGTTTATGAAACAACAGATAAATGAAGCACCATAATAAAGAATATCAAGGATATCGCAAAGTTAACATTGCTAGTAACTAAGGAATGGCGTAAAATATTTCATTCTTGGCATGGAAATGCAAAACTGAAAAAGTTGTTAAATGTTGATTGGAGATTGTCAAGCTAAGGATCAAAATTAAAACAATTCAAATCAGCTGAACACATAAATGTGTGTGTGATTTTGATGCAGCAATCAACATTTAATCAGGAAACGGTATTTATAAATTATGACAAAGAAACTTAAAATATCTGATATAACTTAGTATAATAACAAAAAATAACTGAAATGGCAGCTTACAGAACAAAATGGTAGAATTGTTTATATATGATTGTAAAACTGCCAACAAAAAGGTCGCTGTGCAGTTTCATTCAAAACACGTACTGCCAGTCGATAACTATAAACATGCACATTAATTGGAAAGGCACAATTCGCAAAGCAAGAATGCTATACACACATGGTATACAGCAAGTCACTGGCTCACAATGATCCTATAAACAATTGAATTTGAAGGGGAAATGTCAGTTTGAGCAGCTTAGTTTTGTTCATGGTACATGCTTCACAGGAGAAGAAAACAAGAAAAACAAAAGCACAGTTGCCATGTACCTCATGAATACTATATATTCTGTAATATCATGGAAATCAGGCCAAATTAGCTGAGTGCACTTCCATACAATAAAATGAGTAAAACGGTGTTTAGTTCGTAAAAAGCCAAAATGGAAACAGTATTAATGAAATAATGTCGTCATAAAATCAACAAAAAGCTAAAATGGCTCCGATACAAAGATTATAGAAAAGACAATGCACAGTCAGAGACAACTTAAACATATGCTAACAAAGTAGATTTTAAAAGATATGAAATGTGCGCTGGCTGTGACAGTGTAGGAATGAACAAAACGGTCATTGACTCAAGTGTGTAAATAATGTCCATGTAGTTTTATAAGACTTGGGGGGAAAGGTTTCACAGTAGAACCAGGTCAAAAACCAGTATAGAAATCACAGAAAGAAGAAGTTTTACATCACCAGAATAATGTAAGTACCACAATAATATTTGTGTCTACCATTGTACATATCAAAACGAACTTTTAGGGACAATGTCATCAAACATCGAAGCATATCTTAAATGTAAACCAATCCATATTCCATAGGAGATATGATTTAAAAGTGTGGATTGCAATGACCAATACCACAGCATTCAATGATGTAGCTGTCTGTAGAAGAAGGAGATGCTTGAACAACATTAAATTGAGCTTGCGTCATCATGGTGGCTATGTGCATTGCAGTTTGGGTGTGTAGCGTGATGGGCCCTATTTTAATCCTTGAATAACCAGCAGCAAGAGCCATGTATATGATCAATTGATCTTGCAAAAACTCGTCAACACAAGCACCATAGGAGAGGTTGCGAAGTAACATTTCGGCGGCATCAGATCCAACCTGTTCGGCTTGTATTCCTTTACGACCGAGTGCAGAGCCCGAGAGACAGCAACCTGTAGTGGTTTCCGCAACAACAATAATCCCAGTTCCATTTCCGACAACTCCATTTTTGGGTTCTTGCACAGCTTGGATATTAATCGGAACTTCAGGATATGAACGCCAAAGAACAGAAGTAGCTGATTTAGCCATCTGCTGCGCTATTTTAAATGGAATGACACCAGCTACAAATGCTCGGCCTGTTATACGTTTGATCGATCCCAAATTTGTGAGGTTAATTGGATGTAGTTGACGAATAGGTTTCGCCTGCACAGTGACTTCTCCACCGCCCCTAGGAAAGTATCCACGTTTCGAAATCTGACAATCCATCCGAACACCGAATGCCTCTAACACTGGCTTTAATACTTGGATTGTGTAATCAATCTGTGGTGCCATTTCTGCATTAGTACCACCACGTAGCGTTATATGAGTAATATTTGGGGTAAACATAAGGCACGGAAGGGCTATTTGCAGCAAAAGGCTCACGGCACCAGCAGTACCAGTATCGCCCACAAAAGTACCACTTTGCAACATATTTGGGATCAGTGTGAAATACTGAGATCCAACTTGGTCACCTGTTAATTGGCCTGAACATAAATCACGTACCAGTTGTATTCCGGTCATATGCTGAGGACGTAAACCAGGATTTGTTCGGTTTGCTCGAATCGAACTGATTGAAATAGGTTTGTGCAAAATAGCACTCAGGGCAGTAGCTATACGAAGGATCTGACCACCTCCTTCCATAATTCCACCATCAATCTCAGTAATATCAGCAGATTCAGAGTCGTCAGAATTTGTTGTCCACTTGTTGTAACCATTGGTGAAATTTGAAACTGGAAGGCCTTGTAAATTTGGCAATTGAACATTGGAAGAAAAGGCGTTGGGGTTTGTGACCCTACTGCCAGGCATCATTTTATCAATGTTACTACTTCCTCCATCATTACTTCTCTCGTTTAATGACTTGGTGAAGTTATTTTGTTTTTGAAAGGGGAATCCAGAATTTTCACTTGCCATATCACTTTTCCTATTTTTAACAACGTGGTTTTATCAATATTGAAGTTATTTTTGTCTTAAAATTATCTAAAAATAATATTTAGGTTTAATTAAGAATCAGAACTATAGAAATTCTCATTAATCCTTTTTCTCATTAAGTTTTTAAAGAATAACAAGAAGATAATAAGTCTACATCACGAGGTAAAGAGAGTATTACCCAAAAAAGTTTTAACAGCCTGTAAACTTTTTTTGGTTTAGGCAAACACGCTAAGTAACTTACGGAAGATCACATCCAACTAGCTTGCAGTTTACACATTGCATTTTGCTCACATTTGGCTAAGTTAAGAAGTGTAACAATGTGATGTCAATTCTAGACACTACTTTAACTACCTTTCTATGTGATTTTCTTTAGTCAAACCACCCCTTCTAAAATCGGCTAACCCCACTCTATGGGCTACTTCAATAACATGCTATAATAAAGTAATTGTTCATTTTTTACGAAGTGAAAAACAAATAAACTAAAACAAATTTAATATTTTTACTTTTTAGGATGACCATTAAATCCTTCTACTAATTGTTACTTGTTACAGTGCAGTAAATACATAAATAAGTAATTACTCACGGTTTTATAATATTACAAAGTATTTTGCAATAACCTCGTGGGAAAAGTTGCAAAATCGTCGCGAAATGCAAGCACAGCTGACGCGCTCTCGGCGTACAAAGAAATGACAGCGACCTCAAGCGATAAACATTTACGTAATACATCATGTCGCTCTTATTTAGGGAGTTTAGGATTTGTTTAACAAAGAGCGTAAGTTTGAATAGGTGTCTTAGTTAAATAATTTAATGAATAGTTTTAACGAGGTTATGTTGTTTGACTACTAAACAAGAAGTCGGATATCAGTGCTCTATTACAAAGACCCGATAAATTTTTAATTTGAAGTAGTCGCCTCTCAGCGTTTCGTTTTAGTAGTTTGGGATAGGATATTCATGTTTATCCCCGTGAATGGTTGTCCCTGGGCAAGGCACTTAAGGGACATTGCCTGAATCTAGCGGATTAATGGGTTCTACCAATATAAAGGAATGTCTCATTTAAACAACACACTACAATAGCTCCGGTAAGCCTACGGTGGGCGCAAGGTGATCGGACGATTGGCTATGTGTTAACCTTCTTGGTTTTCCCATTTATGGGGATAAACATTAATATCTTATCTGCCTACCGTCGATCTATATCTAAAAAGACCTCCGGTGTCGCAACAACAGGTTCACCATGTACTTAAACATTGACCCACTTGAACTTTGACTAGTTATTACGTAATTTGTACAATATCTTTTTATACCAATAATTGGTTGTTCATTGTTAACGTGTCATTACGATTTTCTACAAAAATTCATGGTAGGCTATTTAGTCTCTGTGCTATGAAACAGTTATCCGCATTCTTTTTCTACTGGTATATTTAGAAACTTACTAAATTTGACCGCACTGTGTAGGCTGGTCCAAAATGGTAATAATGCTAAAAATAATGCAATACAGGGTATCATTTATTGAATGTGATATTTGCGCTAGTTATAACGAACACAATTACACAATCACAGAATGTTCAGCTCAATCTTCGAAAGAGCATCTCTTAAGTTCTCTCAGACGTTGTTCGTTTACAACCAAAGTCGTAATGATACCATTGTTGCGCATTATCTGCTTTATATAAGATTTGGGAGTTATTTGGTTGTGTTATTTTTCGCAGCCAATTTGACTTGTGCCATGTGTTTTAATATTATTTTCCATTACGCATTGAAGTAAAGTTCACAAATTAAAGTAGCAAACTGTGTAAAATGTTTAAAGATTGAAGAACGTTTTGTTACAGCTATAGAGTTGCGCGTTTTTGTAACTATATAGAAGTCCAGTTGTGCTATGTATGGATAGGATAGGATAGTTATGTTCATCCCCGTCATAGGGAAAACCAAGGGGGTTAATACACGGGCAATCGTCAGATCACCTCGCGCCCATCGTCGGGTTCCCGAAGCTATTGCAGTATGTTGTGTATGATTTACACAGTCTTTCAAGTTAGTAGAACCCATTAAACCGCTGGGTTCATGCAATTTTCGTTAAGTGCCTTGCTTAAACACACAACCGACTAGTAAGCGAGTTCAGAATCATCTTTCGGTTGAAAGGCTTCGCACTAATTCGCCAGACTAACCACGTCTGGTATAGTTATCGCAGAAAAGTCCTAAACTTATAATATAAAATACACTGCAATAGCTCCGGTAACCTAACGGCGAGATAATCGCAACCTGGTGCAATTGTGCTTTCAGTCTGGTGCTGCGTTGGCGAAAGTTGCTTAAAATCAGTAGTTTAAAGGCTTGAATAAAAACTGAGTTTGCCCAACAGCACACTGCAATGACTTTTAAAAATTTACTGCGTTTTCTACCCGGGTGTGTGAACATTTCTATCCATAGCCCATAGCCGATATTATACACAATTCAGAACGTCGCCTCAAACAATCACAATATTTTTTGCCTTTTTAAAATTTAGCATTCTTTTAACCTTCTACAAACAGTTATAAATGGCTGTTCCATTTCCAATTTTAAAACAAAACGATTGCATAGCCCAGCCAAATACTATAAAGTTATCTTGCAGCGTTGAGCTTGCGTTACCGATACAATTTCGACAGCTTGAACTGTTATTGCTCATAAATTTAACATAACATCTCAAAACCAGCAGGTGCAACAAATATAAACAGCCCACGCATGTGTCGCAGTATAGAATTCTAACTTGCAGTAAGATAGAACACAACGCACACATTGCACGGAGTGACCACAGCGCACATTGGCAATAGCAGTTTTTAGAGGCACCTGATTCAAAAACAATAGTGTGAAACAGTAAACATGTTGCGTTAGCTATTGCAAACTGACTTAAGGCACGAGAAAATCTGCTGAAATATAGCGATTGTTGATGTACCACATCCGGAGATGAGATAAAAAAACTTAACATTTAACTTAGTTAGGTAGAATAGATGTGCTCAATTGATGAGCGAACCAGTCGTACTGAAGATAAGCTTTCTGAGTTTTCTAATTATAAACGTATTGCTGGGTTATAATCGAATATTGACAGGGAAGACAGTTTGTACATGAGGCATGCTTACGTTGGACGGGACACACAGAAAGCAATTCATCAAGATCAAATGAGCTCCCAAAATAGAAAATAAAATGCGGCCATAAATATAAAACACTTGGCGAATATTAACAATGAGATCACGCAAAGAAACACAAATTGGAAAGTCCTTCTGACTTCGTTTAGTGTTACCTTATATAACCAATAGCCTACTACTGAAACAATTATTTCCGCTACATTTGCATCTTGTACTGTTGATACTAATAATGTAGATTGATGGGAGTTAATAAGTTGCTACTTAAGAGAAGTTTTTAATGCTTAATTAGTGTAGAACACTTCTAAAATGAAGCCACTGTTTGAAAATGGTGAACTGCTAAGCGTCAGTGAACAAGCACCATCGCCAAGCAAGGATTTTGTCAATATGGTTGTGACTTTAAACCATGTAAGTTTTGTGTATGTCGATTCCAAATTTTCTCTGTTAAAATGAGTTTAATTGAACACAGATATTGTACAATTAACTACAGTGTAGATATTTATCCCAAGATAATACAGTGACTGTTATAACACAGTGCATCAGATTACCTCGTGCGTACTGTTAAATTATTAAACCATTGCTGTATGATGAAAAAGCTTTGAGAAAAGATTAGAACTAGTGTTTTTGTTCAATTAATTAAACCACTGCGTGCAAACAACCTATGCTTATTGGTTTGAACACAACAAAATGGATTGCGGCTAATTTTGATCACCATTTAGACTTAGTTAATGGTTCACACAGTAAAGTAAACAAATTGGATAGAACTAAGGTGTCAACCGTATGATAATCTGTACTATTGATATTATCACATTCGTATCTCAACATTAGAATACTTTTTTTATACACTTTAATGTTTTAAATTTTGATTTGTTCCTTCAAAAAAAGGGTTCAATAATTTTTACATGTATAAAATCTCTTGTATGTTTTAACTTACCCAAATTATTTAACACAACCTTCTATTGTATCACAGGTGATATGGAGATACTGGAAAATCAGTCCTCATTGTTTAAAATCCGATACCAGCGTTGCACCAACTGAAACAAAAGAATCACACGAAGATTTTATTCACGATTTGGATTTGCATTGTCAGTGTCTTTGTACTTATAGATTTAAAGTTAATAACGCTCATACATTTAAAAAAAATATGGGGTTTAACATATATTAACTTTGTCAAAAAATCAGATGGATTTAAGGTAAACTTGTCCTACCCTAAAGAGGTACTGGTACATTGTATGGGATAATTAAGTGTTCTCATTCAGCAGATATATATAACTGCAGGAAAACTGCCCGATCTTCATTAAAGTCCTCATTTAGTAATACTTTGACGACTTTAATCTTTACGCATACA
Source organism: Ciona savignyi (assembly GCA_000149265.1). Lineage (NCBI taxonomy): Eukaryota > Metazoa > Chordata > Ascidiacea > Phlebobranchia > Cionidae > Ciona > Ciona savignyi. Next base: position 1,421,379 of record CH002732.1, read on the forward strand.
TATTAAAAGGATGAGTAGGTGGAGCCTGGTAAAAGCTGATTCTTGACCAACTAACTTGTTTTACAAATTCGTTTTCAGCTGAAGTGAAAAGGGTATTTGGTGAACACATGTTGGTGTATGTGAAAGAACTGTGTGCAGGTCATTTTGATTATTTTGTTCGACTTTCAAACTCACTTCAAATTCTGATTATGTCATACATGGAGCTAGAAGACATTGCTAGTCTATCTCAAACAAACAGACATTTTCATCAGGTGAAATAACGTTATAAAGTTAACTGACAGGAATCATTCTGTACCTGTGTAAGATGTTTGGTTATGTTAAAAATGATGATTTCTAGTTTCAGCATACCGAAGTATGTGATTCTTGAACACATTATTTTATTGCTTGTCATTCAAAATGGTTTAAATCAAAGTCTGAACTCTATTTTTTAAAGCTGTGCAACACTGAACAATTGTGGGAACATATTGTGGAGAGCCATTGTGATACGATTACACCGGAGATGAAGCTTTTTGCTGGAGAAGTTGGCTGGAAACATGCAAGTGTTTTTAATCAATTATAAATATTATTTTTATATACTGGTACTTTTAGCCTTATTTGTTATAAAAAATATGTATGTTTAGTGCAATAACGTATTTCTCACCTATTGTTAAAATTAGGCATATTAAACACAAGAATTTTATATGCAACTTCAAAGCATGTAAAATTTGTTTGTTAGGTTTTCTTTACTAACAAGCTACAACTACGAGCGCAAATTCGTCGCCACCAGAAGCGAGCATTGTTTGCAAGTGCTTCAAATGATCAGCCATAGCTTGGTGATGAATATTTTCAATGGTGCCCTTTTTATTGGCTGTGATTCGGGTTTTGAGCTGTACATATACAACTGTGATTGCAAACATTTATTTTTTTATAAAATTAGCTTGTAGCGGTTTTAAAAATACTGTTTTTAATATCTAGTGTTATTTTGTTTCTCAATAAATAAGTTTACATTTTAAAGTTTGAATCTTGGTTAGTATAACCAGCAATAGATATAGATAGCAGCACATTCATCCATCCATAGCGGTTATATTTTGATTTGGTGCCACTTTTCATTTGCTTCCTCAGATTAGTAGTGCGTTTACATAACCTATTTTCTTTCTGTGAAATTCCCTTTTATAATTTTTATGTTTTTGTTAATAAATTGATACTTATTTCTTTATATTTTTGTATCTTGGTCTAGATTAGTAAGCTTACATTTATTGTCGCTAACACAAAACACAGCCTTTTCTAGAAACCAATGAATGAAATATAAAGTGCATAAAACACATTAAAATTACGAGGTTCAGCTAAAAAAAACAATAAAAATACTCTCCACTTAAGAATGTCAAACATTTGGTTACCACATTTCAAACAGACATAACAATTAAAACTGCTGTATAAAATCCACACGTAAAATACGGCACAATGCGTAACTTTCATTCCACTGAAAATGGGAAAGTAAAACCCAGCACTTGTAAATCCACTTAAAACGGAATGTACTCTGAGGGGTATTTAACTGGCAGGCAGTTCTCAATATGCTGAGTTACATGGTCCCACTTCAGAAGCTGGCAAACCTAAAAAGTGTAACAGAGTTAGGGATGTGTAATAAAAAAATACTTTCATTTTATACACCAATACACAATTTATAGCCTGTTTGTCCGGCCGGTTAGCCTGGCGGTTAAGTGCGTCGCCTTTCAATCGAAAGGTTGCAGGTGCAAATCTGGTTTCTAGATAGTCGGTTGTGTCCTTGGGCAAGGCACTTTAAGGACATTGCCTGGACCCACCGGATTAATGGGTTCTACTAAATTGAAGGAACGTGTATATCATACACAACACACTGCAATAGTTCCGGTAACCCGACTATGGACGAGAGGTGATCTGACGATTGCCTGTGTGTTAACCTCCTTGGTTTTCCCATTCACAGGAAAAAACATGAATATCCTATCCTAATTAAAAAAGCTTCAACCTTTAGAAGCTTCAGATCATTGTCCTTGGTGCTCTTTTCTTCTTGTTGCTTTAGAAGTGTTTTTGCAGCTGTGCCATAAAACCCTAATGCCATTGCGTGCTTGAAGACGAAAGGTAGGACCTGTAACATGTTATGAATCATGAAAAATTTCTTTTAAGTTATTTATAAATTAGGATTCTCATTCATTTAAAGAAATAAAAAACTGAATGTCGTCCGGCCCGATGGTCTAGCGGTAAAGGGCGTCGCCTTTCAATTGAAAGGTTGCAGGTGCGAAACTGGTCGCTAGCTAGTCGGTTGTGTCCTTGGGCAAGGCACTTTACGGACATTGCCTGAACCCAGCGGATTAATGGGTTCTACCAAATTGAAGGAACGTGTCTATCATATACAACACACTGCAATAGCTCCGGTAACCCGACGATGGGCGCGAGGTGATCTGATGATTGCCCATGTGATAACCCCCTAGGTTTTCTCATTCACGGGGATAAACATGAATATCCTATCCTATCCTATCCCTATCCTTAAACTTTTTGGAAACTTGACTAGACAATCCCTTTCTGTTCAAGTAGAACATCAATTTTATACAGCTAAAAATGGGTAAAACCATATATATATATATATATATACAAACCCATTTTTTTAAGAGGACTAATAATAAGGCAAAGTGTATATACATAAAGATGGCTACCAGGGGATCCAAGAATTGAGAATTGTATTTCTTAAACAATCAAACCTTGGAATCATTCAGGTCTGCAAACATCTGCAGTTGTTCATAAGTTCCTTTCAAAAGCTCCAGCATTTGGTTTTTAGCTTCGTTGATCTCATTTTGTCGATCCCCTGTATAATACATTAGCATTTTATCACAGCATTAATTAATTGAATACCTTAGCCAAGGTTAAAAAAATAATGTCATAGTTTGGAAAGTTTGGTTTTACTAAGCAAAAAATGTTAACGATGGTTTGCGTCAAAGGGTGAAATCTCCAACCAGAACCAAGTTGGATATAACAAAAATCACAATACAGTTTTCATACTGTTGATTATCAACTCTGCATCTTTGTAATTTAAGTTAAATACTCTAGATTGATCAGAGCATACAATTCTACCACAGTCAACTGTTTTGCATTGGATAGGAAATTTATGTTTATCCCTATGGATGGGAAAGGTTTTAGTCAAAACACTGGTAATCGTTGGATTACCCTATGCCCATGGTCGGGTTACCGAAGCTATTTTAGCTTGTTATGTATGATTAAGAATAAGATGTTTTGCAATTTGGTAGAAACCATCAATCCACTTGGTTCGGAAATTATCCCTTTTGTGCAATATCCCCTTGCCCAAGAACACAACCAACTAGCTGGGGACCAGCTTCGAACCTGCAACCATTCGAATGGCAAAACACTAACCCACCACGATAATGGGTCAGACAGTAAGGGTTTCTACTTATTAACCAACCATCTGCACCGCTGCTGCAGTCAGCTTGTTTCTGTCCCTTTTCATTTATTTGAATGACCTTGTCGCCTAGAGCGCAGCCTTTGTGCACAAGTGCAGTTATGAGGAAGTTCTTTTGCTTTTCTGCTTCACTACAAAAAGAGGTGTGAGAACTTCGGAATTACAAAGCAACAAATTAAAAACCTTTTTGTGCTTGCGGCGTCTGGTCTTGGGTCAATTTTAATTCCAAGTTTTGCTGAAAATGACTCTGTATTGATTCGAGCTATTATGTCGTCAGATACGGAAATTATTTCATCCAATTTCTCTGTTCTTGTCTGAAGAACGAGGGAAAAAGAAAATTGCAATTGTAAGAAAGTGATATAGAGTGTAAGCAATAAGGTTTAAGAACAAAATATTGAAATGTCAATTTTCTTGAAAGGGTGTTTAAGTTTAGTATATTTATGAAGAAACGAACCTTTGCTGCCTCAAGTGCTTGAAGTTTGGCCAAATAAATGGGAATATGATCAGGCCATTCGTCTACCAGCTTATTAAATAGATCTTGTTGGTCATATCTAGGTGCAGAGTGGTTTTCAACAATTATAGGATATGGTTGAATAGAATAAGATATTCATGTTTATCCCCGTGAATGGGAAAACCAAGGGGGTTAACACATGGGCAATCGTCAGATCACCTCGCGCATCGGGTTACCGGAGCTATTGCAGTGTGTTGTATATGATAGACACGTTCCTTCAATTTGATAGAACTCATTAATCCGCTGGGTTCAGGCAATGTCCGTAAAGTGCCTTGTCCAAGGACACAACTAGCTAACGACCAGTTTAGCACGTGCAACCTTTTTGATTTAACGACGATGCACTTAATCGCCAGACTAACCGGCCGGACTTAGTTACAAACATAACCACATTGTTGCATCAATGCAGCCTGTTGCTTAACAGTGGCCTTTTGAGTTGGATGCCACACGAATATGCTGTCTTAGCATGTCGATTTAAAAAAAATGATGTGTTTTCTTATCTTTATTGAACCACAGAAAAAAACAAAAAGTGAACGTACTTCGTAATGCAGGATATTTGTAAATCCCTCATATCCTCTTTTGCCTTGTCCTCATTACTTTTCATAACAGCAGCCTTGTCATTCTTCTTGCTGTTAGCTTTTGATGGCTTTGCTTTCATAGGAGGATCAATCAGAACATAGTTGAATGGGTAAGTGTCCTGGTAGGTAGTGTAATATATAATTTCAGTTTAAAGTAAAAACATGCAGTTCTCACAACAAAACAACACAATAAAAGTGTAAAATTATTAAAAAAATAGAATAAAGCAATTTTTTGAAACGTCTAAAAATAAAAAAAATATTTTTTTGGCTTTTTTATGCATTTTTGCTTCTGCTTTCACGTTTCAAAGGATTATGCTCTTAAGCGCGAAAAAATATGTTAAACATAATTCAAATAATATATACACATAGGAATAATTGTTGAAACTATTTTCGGAGTGAGTGGTACCTGTGCAATTCTTCCCGCTCGCTTTCCACAATATTTTTCCTGTCAATAACACACCACACTTCAAAACTCCAGTAAACAACAGGTGCTAAAAACGACAAACACTTACCGCCTTTTTCGCATTCTCTCCCTTCGCCAGGCTCAAACAGCCAGTCAAGTATTGGCCACTTGTACAATTCTTTGGAAGTCTGCTCACAGCATATGAAAAAAATGTCATATATTACATCAAAGGCATTATTTGGTTAGTCACTTAGTGAGCCAGTTTTTAATCAGCCAGCTCCTACAATAGATAATTGCACAGCAGATAACTGCATAGATAACTGCATACAGTAGATAACTGCATAGATAACTAAACAGTAGATAACTGCACATAAATAACTGCACATAAATAACTACACATAGATAACTGCACATAAATAACTACACATAGATAACTACATAGATAACTGCACACTAGATAACTGCACACTAGATAACTGCACAGTAGATAACTGCATACAGTAGATAACTGCATACAGTAGATAACTGCATAGATAACTGCATAGACAACTGAACAGTAGATAACTGCACAGTAGATAACTGCACAGTAGATAACTGCACACAGTAGATAACTGCATACAGTAGATAACTGCACACTAGATAACTGCACAGTAGATAACTGCATACAGTAGACAACTGCATAGACAACTGAACAGTAGATAACTGCACAGTAGATAACTGCATACAGTAGATAACTGCATACAGTAGATAACTGCATACAGTAGATAACTGCATACAGTAGACAACTGCATAGACAACTGCATAGACAACTGAACAGTAGATAACTGCACAGTAGATAACTGCATACAGTAGATAACTGCATACAGTAGATAACTGCATACAGTAGATAACTGCATACAGTAGATAACTGCATAGACAACTGAACAGTAGACAACTGAACAGTAGATAACTGCATAGACAACTGAACAGTAGTTAACTGCACAGTAGATAACTGCACAGTAGATAACTGCATACAGTAGATAACTGCATACAGTAGATAACTGCATAGACAACTGAACAGTAGACAACTGCACAGTAGACAACTGAACAGTAGACAACTGCACAGTAGATAACTGCACAGTAGATAACTACATAGATAACTGAACAGTAGACAACTGCACAGTAGATAACTGCACAGTAGATAACTGCACAGTAGATAACTACATAGATAACTGCACATAGATAATTGCACATACATAACTGCACAATTGCACATACATAACTGCACAATTGCACATAGATAACTGCACAGTAGAAAACTGCATAAAAGTCATTATTTGGTTGTTCACTTGGTGAGCCATAGTTTTTGCCCCTACAGTAGATAACAGCACAGGTAACCTAAACCTGATTTAAATTAAAACTAGGGTCGATGTCAGTTTACGCACTTGTCATCAGCTAGTGGTGCCATGTAGATGGGAACGACATTCCCCGGTGAGATGACGCTGTTCATCCTTGCGCCTCCCATCAACGCATCACGATGGGTTGCCTGGACATCCAGGTTAATGGGGGAGGCCAATTTGATCTTCACCGCCAAAGCTGCGTTTTTCAATCTCTGCAAAGCGTCGCGACTCTCGTGTGTCACTTGCAAGCGGATGGTGTAGTCGCCTTTCATAAGTTTGCAAGAGTACTGGGGGTAGGACATAATTGTTATCTGGGGTAGGACATAGTACAGTATACTTGTCAACTTGGGTTAGATCAACAGCCTTCAGTGTGGGATATTTTAATTGTTATGACACAAGTCATTGTCAGAATACTAAATGCACATAGTTGGTTTGAATTAATGTGTCTTTAGAATTTTCTGTAGCAATTTACCGTTTCTTCAGAATCTTAAGTTGATTTTTAAAATGCCTTATTGCGTTGGATTCAGGCAATATTTATTAGAATATATTTAAACCAGAAAGACCAATATGGTTAGTTCCGTAAATGTAGAATTTCCAACTTGTTTGCCACATTTTATGAAATTATTTTTCAAACATTTGATCTTTGCTACATATGTGCAAAATGATCATATTGATTTTAACAAAAAATAAAAATAAACTAGGCTTTGTATATACCTTTATAGTTTATTAATTTTTATTATTAGTTTATAATAGTTTAATATTAGTTTATAGTTTATTAGTATTTCTGAAACAAGAATTCTTGACTTACATGGTGAGGGTAGGCATCTCCAGCAGCCATAAGTGCTTTGTTGGAGTCAAATAGCAGCCAAAGTTGACTGTTGTATTCGTTTTCATACAATAGATCGGACATAATTGGGAACGAAACAATGACATCAGACGATTTTGGCTAAAAATAAAGACATATCACGTTTTGAGGAACAATATTTTGTTAAACTGCATTGACGTGAAGTCTAACCTAAGGCTGTAGACAACTGCATAACTATCTGGCACCAAACATAGACAAATAAACATGTCAAAAACTAGCCCTGTTCAGCCTAAATGAAGACGAGGCTTTAGGATGTATACCAGGGGTGTCCAACCCGTAGCTTGAGATGTAAAAATCTTAATTACATTGAAACGTCGATGTGTAGTAATAACTTTGTTGACTGTAGTGTTGGTATGTTTATTGTCCTTATAATTGTAAAAGAGCATAATACACATTAGTGTGAGGGTTTTGTCTGTCTTAGCAGTAAACACTCAAGTGGTCCGCGCAATCATTCGTAAATTGCTTGTGGCATTTGGCCAAAAAGGTTGGACACCCCTGATCTATACTAACAGATTGTGCGAACAGCTTTTAGTGCACCTTACACAGTAAGTTTCCATAAAAACTATCGCACAACTCTACGTACCAGATGAAGATTGTACACATTGATCATTTCGTAGACCGGTTTTTCCCCCATCAGCATGTCTCTGCTGGTGAGCGGTCGCACAATGTGCTCGTGTGGCCGCACAGGCTGTACTTTGTGTTTCAGAGATACAGACGGATAAATTTCTTCTCGTAGCAAACTCTTCAGCACCAAGCTATGAATTCCATCAGCGGCATGCTGCAGGACAAATATTGAAAACTCGGCGGATTTATGGGTTCCACCAAATTGAAGGAACATGTCTATCATATACAACACACTGCAATAGCTCCAGTAACCCGACGATGGGCGTGAGGTGATCTGACGATTGCCCGTGTGTTAACCCCCTTGGTTTTCCCATCTATGGGGATAAACATGAATATCCTATCCTATGCTATTCCTATCCTATTGGACTTTACAAATTCACGATTCCTATATCAATTTTCGCTGAAGTAATTAATGTCAAATTGTGCTTAAATTGTTTTATGAGTACTTGTACTTTTTTTCGCATTAACCACGCAACAACACAGCGGTTTAAAACGATTTGACAAAATTCGCCAGCACTTCCAGAGTATTAATCTGGGAAAATATGCTATAATGCGAACGATAATATTAAACAAGAATTATTTGCTTTTGTAAAATACATATGAAAAGAATTTTGTAGCAGAATGTATCCATGATCAGCCACACTCACCATCGTGATAAATCTATCAGAGGGCATCACCCCATGAAATTGAATATCATATGAAATACTTGCATCACCAAGATCTGCCCACCATCGTGCCACACAAAACTCAAGACAGATTCCTCCCTGAGAATTAAAATGACATTCAGGGTTTAATCTGACATTTAGGGTTTTTAAGGATTAAAGTAAAAATGACATTCAGTACAATACAATACAATTTTTATTTTTGTTTCTTTCGCTGCAGCGTTTACCACCAACAATTTAAAAATACATGTTTTAGTATATATATATATATATACTAAAACAAATATGGCGTTAACTGAAAATCCAACAATTAACAAAAAAATACTGTAGCAACTGGCAAAATACTACAGCAAAACAGGAAGACACCAAAAAAACCCAAAAGTTATCAATTCAGGGTTTAAAGGATTAAAGGTTTCAGCACTCTGTGCACTGATACAACATCATTAAAACTCAATGATTAAGGAGATACCTGCCTTGCATCAAACGTGCACAGCTTTAAGTTAGCAAACTGATCTCATTACTTACATGCACAGGGAAGGCATACTCCATTGTGCTCGAGGCAGGCACAGTTACAAACTTGTAAAACTCATGTTCCCGGAACGCCCTTTGCTCACGAATTTGAACGGCGTGCAAAACGAATCGCGGCGACTGATCAGCAGAGAGATTGCACAGATTTATTTCTGAACAGAAAGTATTTTTCGTTATTTGAACAAAAGAAATAACTCAACCCAACATTTTATTTCTAGGGTAAACTAGAAACAAACTTTTTTTATTCAAAATAAATTGAAACAATTCAGCACATAATATATATTTTTTATGCTTTGACTTTAAATTCAGCATATAATATATTTATCAACTATTTTACTTAATAAATAAACCAAAAGTAAATAAACCAGTTATTAAATATCTAGATACCTGCCCAAGTAGCTCCTTCGGGAACATGGAAGAATTTCCGACAGATCTGTCCTGACTTAAATACTAACTTGTCTACAGAGCTTTTGTATTCTGACGATTTTTCTAGACTGTAAAATTAAGATAAGTTTTTTATTACCAATTGTTGGGTGATATAAAACGAACGATAATAAATATAAGAACACAAGTAGTCTGCATTTTTTTAAACCCAAACACAGATACTTTAGGTGCACACTTGTGTTAAAAAAGAAGGTCAGAAAATGATAAATTAAATATAAAACCACAAAATCAATATGAACCCCTTTTTAAAAACAAGTTATAATAAGTACACCAGGAGCCCAAACTCACTAAAAAAACTAATAAACTTGTAATCTCATACAAATGCAAAGAAAAAGCATTAACTATTTAATATAATGACAAGAACTCTTACCTTTCAGGCTTAACCACTGTTACAGGGACGGTGAACAAAGGGCCACGGTGAGGAGACTGGGTATCAAAACCTTGAATTTGTGCGAAATGCGACCCTGAAGGCAAGGCTCTCGGATCAATCTGTGAATGTACTAGTCAACTCAGTACAAGCGCACTCTTATCACATGTATGCACTAGGCAACTCAGCAAAAGCTTACTGTTATCACATGTATGCACTAGGCAACTCAGTACAAGCGCACTGTTATCACATGTATGCACAAGGCAACTCAGTACAAGCTCAATCATATCACATGAAAGCACAAGGCATCTCAGTACAAGCTTACTCTTATCACATGTATGCACAAGGCAACTCAGTACAAGCTCACTATTATCACATGTATGCACTAGGCAACTCAGCAAAAGCTTACTGTTATCACATGTATGCACTAGGCAACTCAGCAAAAGCTTACTGTTATCACATGTATGCACTAGGCAACTCAGCAAAAGCTTACTGTTATCACATGTATGCACAAGGCAACTCAGTACAAGCTCAATCATATCACATGAAAGCACAAGGCATCTCAGTACAAGCTTACTCTTATCACATGTATGCACAAGGCAACTCAGTACAAGCTCACTATTATCACATGTATGCACAAGGCATCTCAGTACAAGCTTACTCTTATCACATGTATGCACAAGGCAACTCAGTACAAGCTTACTCTTATCACATGTATGCACAAGGCATCTCAGTACAAGCTTACTCTTATCACATGTATGCACAAGGCAACTCAGTACAAGCTCACTATTATCACATGTATGCACAAGGCAACTCAGTACAAGCTCACTATTATCACATGTACGCACTAGGCAACTCAGTACAAGCGCACTCTTATCACATGATCCAAACCTTGATAGAGAAGCTGCGGGCCATGTTCATCAGTTCAAAGTGAGTTGGACATACAACCCACGGTTGGCTGCTGCAAAGTGCCAAGTGGCAGCGGAAATCAATTTTTTCTTCAGGACCTGATGATGTTGTTAATAGCTCTGATTATTTGGATGATTGAAATTATATTGTGACTGCAACTACGACAGGATATTCATATTTATCTTGTGGTGAAAAACAACCTAAGTGTCATTGTACACAGGCAATCATCAAGAATACCTCACATTTATGGTAAAGTTACCGAACAAATTGCTGTATGTGGTAATATTAAAATGGTGAAATACTACTAGCAAGAAATGAAGAAAAAGCACATTCTATAATCCAGTTAATATTACACACGATGGTATTATACAGTCTTTTATCCCTGAGAATAAAAAATGCTTTTGGTTTGATCTCATATTACAGGGGGACATACAAAGAAAATATAGCACTAACCCAACATCGTAATTATAATGTTAACAGTATCAATTAATATGCATTCTTTTTTAAACCGATTGTGCTTATCTAGTATAAATAAAGCTTTACCTGCTGTTTGATGGTACTTCGGTTCAATAGTAACAAAGGAGGTATGTGGTTTTGAGCAGTCTTCCTTTGATCGCAAGTACACACCTAAGAATAGCCATACCATGAACGAATATACATAAACGGCCGGTTGGTCTAACAGTTAAGTGCGTCGCCTTTCAATCGAAAGGTTGCAGGTGCGAAACTGGTCGCTAGCAAGTCGGTTGTGTCCTTGGGCAAGGCACTTTACAGACATTGTCTAAACCCAGCGGATTAATGGGTTCTGCCAAATTAAAGGAACATGTCTATCATATACAACACACTGCAATAGCTCCGGTAACCCGACGGTGGGTGCGAGGTGATCTGAAGATTGCCCGTGTGTTAACCCCCTTGGTTTTCCCATTCATGGGGATAAACATGAATATACTATCCTATACCTTCGGTTAAGCTATGTAAACAACAAACCTTTGCGGTTTTTCCCAAGCGAGACATTAAAAGAGATTTTGTTGTCAGGGTAGTCTGCATATTTGGTAAGGAAGTCAAAGCATTCATTGACCTAGGGAACATACAAAGTTAAAGTTTATTTTTAAGGTACAATGTTCAACTTAGTTTTATGTTTAACCAGTTTAACTAAAAACAGTTTTACAAAATTGTATGGCAGATTTAAAAATCAAATTTGAGTAATCGTTTTTAGAAACAGGTAATGACATTTCTACCTGAATAAGGCCAAATCCTTGAGCAAAACTTTCCACATTATCTTGCTTTAATGCTGTATTTTCTAAAGCTCTTCTTATGCTGTATGGAGTATATGATATGTCTCTGCCTTTTAAACCTGCAAGTAAATAATTTTATAGCTATTAAATTTCAAATATCATAGGATAAATTTTTTTTTGTAGCTTATAGCATAAAATCATTTATTGAGATTTGACAGACATTTGTGCGACTAGAATTTATGCTCCATTGGAAATATTAGGATTAGATTACATTAGTCACTTCCTGATGCAAATATAAACCGTATTTGATATATATATGTATATATATAGTCGAACCTGATAGTATAAGTGCAATTGCACCGCATGCATTCGGGGAAGACATCGAAGTCCCGTTCATTAGTTGCGACCCTTGTAACGTCCAGTTTGGAACCGAGGTTATGGCCCCACCTGGTGCTGAAATACTGACACCAAGTGCCCCGTTTGTGCT
>CH002732.1:1436032-1447017 GCA_000149265.1 Ciona savignyi
ATATACACATTGTAATAAACCAGTAGTAGAATACACATACCCCGCGGATTATTCCAGTTCCAGTTTCCATGGTAGACAGCCTGGAATCTCCTATTTTTAAAGCCACAATTTGCGCTCCAGGTGCAACCCCATTTCTTTCAGGCTCCTCAGGAAAATAACCAGCAGTAATCGCCGCAACATGGGTGCCATGTGAACCTGGGTGTAAATAGGATTTTATGGGTCAGAATCACAACTGACATTGTTACGAAAAAACTCTGAAATGGGTCAAAATCACAACTGACATTGCTACGAAAAAACTCTAAAAAACAGCTAAAAGTTTAGACATGTGGTATGTAAAGCTTATGTATTAGTAATAAGTATATTACATGTATTATACAAATTTAAATTGCGATACTGGGTGTGACGATAATTTATCATTCAAACCTCCATTTGCTACGACACACAGCACTTTTCCCTCCTCGTATATATTCACAGAGTAATTCAACATTGCAGCTCGGCTAAATGTGGCATATTTCTGCGATTCTCTGTAACTTGTTAGCAGAGGAGCAGATTCGAGATCCCCACACAAGCTGATATCCACACAGGCTCTTTAACAAAAACTTCATTATTAAATGCACAGTTAGGAATAAAGCTTTGCGAAACACACTTACTGGAAAGTATTACCATCGTGGAAAACAACGCAATCAACAACAGGACCAGGATTAGTCCAATGTTTGTCCAATTTATCCAAAACCTCTACTGTAGCTTGGAGGTTTTCCTTTTCGAGACCTTTATCCTAGATTGAAATTGTAAAGAATAATTAACAAAACCATTAGCCACAAGAACTCATCTCACACTTACCGGCAGTGGTTCACTTTCACTGGATAATAAGTTGTCTAATTCAGCTAAAGCCATGGAAGTTTTTAATTTATGCTGTGGCTCCCAATTATTCTCCCTCTCTTCTTTCTAAAATGGGTTATTATCCAAGTTGTTGCATTCTTGGCCTTAAGTACACAACTTACCGTTAATCTGTCCTTAAGGCCCTTTGGGAAAATCTCGAACAAATTTTTGACTCCAATATTAAACTTGCCACTTGGATTATTCCAACCGGTAGGAATCTAAACCAAGAAAAAACATCATTTAATTAGCATTATATGCAATATACATAACATTGCTTTGTGTGGTTTGCACACATGAGTACATAAATCCCAATATGCGCAATCCACATTAAGAAATATGACCTCTCATTTCACCTTAAGTTTCCTTCCAGATAATCCTTGCAAGCAGCCATTTTCATCAGGCGTGACCACATTGCTGGTGTTAACGTCCCCGCTACCTGTTGTATCTATAATATCGATGATTTTCGGACGTCCATCTGGTGTTTCCTAAGCAATTGAAAGTAAAAGTAGCTTCAATAATTCTATAAAAGTTAAAATCATTAAAGTTATGTTGTAATTTTAAATTTAGTAACAATACCATTTAAATCAGCCCCACTAATTAAACTTATGAAATCCTTTTATAAGAGAAAAAAACATTAAAGTTATGTTGTAATTTTAAATTCAGTAAGAATACTATTTGAATCACTGCCACTAATTAAACTGATGAAATCCGCCGTCCACTTGTGTATTGTTATGGATGGCATATGTTTAAAAATCAATATGTAATAACGTCTGAAAGGAGAACCAGAAAAAGTAAACATGTCTTATTTTTAGAAAAACCTATTGTATTTAGATTTAGAACCTGTTTTGCTTAACATCATTGGTTCTTATTTTCTGATATTATTTAGACATTGACAAGTAAAACTACTAAAAACAATAATAAACCAATTCAAGCATTACAAAATTATTTGTTACAGAACGAATTGTCAATGATCATAATAACCAAGTAAGTAAACTCAATTTTATATTCAGAATCACTTAAGTACTTTAAATCCTCTTTAAAGTCCGATTAAAATCACTGTTTAATGTATCATAATTTCCCAACAAACCCGATTGGTGATTTAATTTGTCGGGGAAAACTAAAAGGAGGGAAAGCGGGAAGCCATTATGGAAAGTACGGCAGCTGCACACTCAAGTTGTTTTTTCCCTGCGTCTTTTGCACGCTTGGGTAATTTCACACACGCTCGCGAGCTGGCAGTATAAACATCATATAATTTCCAATAAACTTGTAATTTTTAGTTATGTAGATAGATATGTTAGCTGACGGACACGAAAGATTGAGGATAGAATAATATATTTTTTTTTAAATTTTGGTAAAACAGTTATGAAAAGGAGATTGTGTGCACACTTGAAGTGTGCATTCTTGGAGGTTTGCACACTGCATACTTAAATATTTGGCGCGTGCACACTCAAGATCTCGGCGAAAATTGACGTACTTTCCATACGGGCAGGAAGGAGGGAAACTGCACATTAAAATGAAGATTATAACATTAGAGTTTGTTTTAAACATGGGGTTGGTGTTCGGGTTAGTTCTAAGGTTGAGATTAGTGTCTAGGGAAGGGCTTAAAATCAGTTTCCAGAATTTAAGTAAGCAGTTTCCGTCCTTCCCGCTTTCCCTTTTTTTAGTGTTTCCCAATTTGTCTTCTGTATAAATTAGTTTTCAATATTTTATGTTAATAGTTACAGTAGTACAAGTATCTAAAATTATAACACTCTTGCAAAATCTCAGACAGCATTAGGATTACCTGCAGCCCGAGAGCACCAGGGTCAACACCTGTATCCAGAATCGCAATCGTTATACCTTGACCATTGTACTCTGGATATTTATTGAGGAAATTAATAGCACCAGTCTCCTTTTTAGGCACCATGCCTTGTAGCGGAAAATCTGTGTCAATGACAAATTCCATTTTGCTAACAAAGCTCACAAGAGCTTTCGGTACCTGTAGTTTGTAGAAAGTTAAAACTTGTTGAAAAAATTAATTGTTAGAAAAAAGATCTATTGTAAAGCTAAGTGAATTTATTTTTCCAAAACTAAATTTTTTGTTTATTTAGATGTGATAATTACACAATATGTTAATTGTAGGCTAAACCAAGATATTTATCCAAATATAATAGTGGACTAATAAAAAAAATAAAATACCTTTTTTATCAAGAAATATAAAATTAAAACGGTAAAACTTAAAACCTAAAAGAAATCTAGAAATCAAAAGAAATCTAGAAATCAAGCTGGCTCGCACTTTTACTATCTATTAGTATCTCTATGAGACAATGGGGTTTTTATTTGCTTTTTTTGACACGAAATAGTTGACAAAAATCAACGATTTTTTTACAATTTGGTCAAAACGACATCTATTACGATCTAAAACTATAAATAAAAAAATATTTAAATTTATAAAAAAAATGTTTCTTCATATTTATATTTTATATTCATATATTAAATAGGATACGATTTTTATTAAATATGATAGGATATTCATGTTAGGATATTTGTGTTAATCCTGGTGAATTGGAAATCAAAGGTGGTTAACATACGGGCAATCGTCAATCGTACCTCGCGCCATCGTCGGGTTACCGGACCTAATGCAGTGGATTGTGTATGATTCGCACGTTCCCTCAAATTGGTAGAACACCTTTATCCGCTAGGTTCAGGCAATGTCCGTTAAGTGTTTTGCCCCGACTAGCTAGCGACCAGTTTCGCAGCTGCAACCTTTAGGCTGAAAGGCGTCGCATGAAACCACCAGACTAACCGATCGGACTAAATATAAATATTTTCATGGAATCGAAAAACTTTCACAGAATATTCGGTATAAGAATTTACTAAATATATAAAAATTATGTTACGTTTTCACTTGACTTTCTTAAAAATTTAGGATTTTAGTTTAGTTTAGTTTGATCATTTTTTGCCCCAGTTTTTAAAAATGGCAAACGAATATAATCACGATACAGGAACGGGAAAAGACGGCAAAACGAACAGTCGTTAGAACACGTCAGTAAAAAAGGATATAAATTAATGAATATAGAGGACGTGGCCGCCAAACCAAGGTAAATGAACAATATTTAGCAATCGAAATTTAATTAAGACTAAACGATTTAGAGCCCTGAAGAAGAGTGTGCGGTAAAGCGCGACCAGTACAGTGGGGGAGCCGGCATTAGGAGAAGGTGTGGCCCGAAAGCAATACAATATTCCTTTCCATAGATGTCGTCGGAAACGCCGAAAATGCTCTAAATGTGCTTATTTTGTACATTTGTACGGTCGTGTGGCCAAACGGTTAACGCGACCGATACATATACCGACTCTTATACAAAAAACGGCCCCAGTGACGAGCCCATCATGGATTCGAAACTTGGGTTGGCAACAAAATTTGAATAAAAAAATATTTTGTACATTTTTCCCGATAACGGAACTTTTTCTCTGTTTTGTTATATTTAAAGTTGAGAGAATTATTATGCTAGTTATCATTATTAAAAGTTTCCTTAAGATTGGATAACCCGTTCTCACCATGAAGTAGTCAACGGGCAAGCCTGTCACGAGAGTGACGCAGAGAAAAAAAGAAACGACAAAAACGGCGAAAAATCTTTGTGATCCCTTTGGATTAAAAGAGAACTCATTATTATACATTTTCCAAACAGTTTATATTGGAAACAAATGCTAATTACGTAATCTTATGCTAACCACATGGAACTATATTTTTTAAAGGAACTTTTTTTAAACTTTCAATTCAAGTTTTTTTTAGACTCTTATTACCGGTACTTAACTCTTGCCCTGTTTACTCTGTTTTTCCCCATACCTCGAGTTTCGCTGAACCGAATTCAAAAAGGTATCTTTGGACGGAACATTTTCCTTTTGGTTGTAGAAACTTAATAAATAAGATATAGCTTGGCAAGCAATTTTCAAGACTACAGGTTGGTCATTACATAATGTTTTTAAAATGAATGTGGTAAGATATTAATACACTATTCAAAAAAAGGTTCGAGGTCATGTCTGAAGAACACTTTAAGAGTACGTAGTCTAATGGTTACGTTTTGGTACTACGAAAGTTTTTTTGACAATAACAAACTTTAAAATCAAGGTTTTTTGGACCAACGTTTCACGTAAGTTTGAGCTGATCGCGTTACCGGCATGTATGACTCTTGCCACGCCATTTACATTTTTTTGCCACAAGCCATCTATATCTTCGCCTATAACTCGAGTTTGGCTTATCTGTTCTCAAATAATATAGTTTCTTTATATTTGTGTAAAAGGCTAATCTGCCATCGGATGAGTGATATAGGCCTATATGTCGTTAACTTTACAATCCTGTATACGTCAACAAGACTGGTCAGATTTCCTTATGGCTATAAAAACTTAAGATATAGATGGCGTATAACCAATTAAGACCTCTATGCGCGGCAGGATGTGACGAGTGGTAGCCTCCCTTAGTCATTGTTTTTAAACGAGTGTTTTGCTGAGTAACAATCGTGGTGATTCCCCAATGTTTGTTTGGTTTAAAGCAGCATGTGCTAGGCTGCGCGCCGGTGTTCTCGTTTAGCTGTAAAGTTTTGTAATATTGGAGCAGTGCTTTGTAAAATAAAGTTATTAATTGTGCATCTGATGGTAAAAAATGAAGACTTCATGTGGCAGGATTTTTAGTCACAGTTTTTTTCAAAATGTAAGTTTGCATGGGAGAGATGGGTGAATAATTGGTTAAAGGGATTTAACTTGGATAGCATAGAGGATAGAATATTTATGTTTATTCTGTAAATGGGAAAACCAAAGGGATTAACATACGGGCAATCATGCCTACTGTCGGGTTACTGGAGCGATTGCAGTGTGTTGTGTTCGAACCTGCAACCTTTCCTCATGGCTCATAGGATATTAAACTTTTGCAAAAACATGTTAGCAACAACCAGTAAGACAAGACTTTTTGGTTGCAAACAATGAAACAAAACATTTTTAAAGAAAATGGGCGTGTCAATGCAGTACTTTATATAGTGGCATTGGTCTTCATAAATATTGTTAACTCTATCTTGTTTGGTTTTCGCAGAATGGGAAAATGAAGTAAAATTTTTTTTATAATCGATTTACTCTATGGTAATGCTGGTTGGCATTTTTTCTATGTTGTCCTAAGCCATTTATTTTTAGATGGTTGTCATATAATCTTTGTATTATATAATATAAACGGACATGCAATTAAGACATTTTTATTTTAAGATTCACAAATTTAAGTACGATGTATGCTGCTGGTACAAAAAATACATTAAATACACTTGTTCAATTTACTAAAATATGCAATTTTCATAAAGAGAACCATGAGGACCTTGTTGTAAATAACTTAGTTTAAGGGTAAACACAATAAAATCAAAAAAAAATAACAAGGTTAATTCATTTAAATTTTCTACATATATATATGTAAATGCTAAAAATAATAACAAGGTTAATTAATTTAAAATATTCTCTACATATATATATATGTAAATGCTAAAATCAATGCACAAAAAAACTTTTAGATATTAAATTACATTATTGATGCATCGCACTGCGCTCCTGGTACTTCACCATTCGACACCATAGTGTGGTCTTTGCATTCGCAGGAAATCTCTCCTTCGCAAGTTGTCATCCACTCCCCTGTGTAACTCTCTGGCTTCGAACAAACAACTACACAGTGTCCGCTGCAGTTTGGCATCTGATCTTGATCCCCATCCATTCCACATGAGCAAACTGATTGGATGCCTTCGTGGCCATGGCAACTTCCGCGGTCACAGTTGGCTTCGCAAACCTCTGTTTAAACAAGCGATGTAAGTATCAATGTGGTCACCTATGTAAGACTAATATTTTTAATTTGATTTCTTGGTTATTAAACATTTTTCTGTAAAATTTAAAATAATTTAAAACAATTTAAATTTGTAAAACATTTAAAAAAGAGATAATAAAGGTGAATATACAAATTATTACGATACTCATTATTTTATATTGTGGTGTTCTACGAATAATTGACCTGTTTTTAGTTTGGATGAAAAAATCATAAATATCATGAATTATCTTCAATGTAATCTAATAGCAATGACATCTCACCAGGTATTGGCCAGTTAACATTCTCCTCAAGAGTTGCAGGGTTGTTTCCAGCACTTCTGTATTGAACAACAACATAGGTCTCATCCTTGTGCCGTCTCATTGCGCATCCTATTGACCTGGTATCCTTCCAAATCATTTGTGTAAATTCCGCTGCAAAATAAACAGGTAAATATAAACAACTTGAAAAATATAAAAAAGGTTTTTAAAACTGTAGGCCTAGAATTTTAAAATGTTAAGCATGTTGCTATAAACTTTTTTCATGTATAATTTTTTTATTGTATAATTTTACGTAAAAGTCAAATCATTGTAAAGGGTATATCCTTAATATTTGTTTAAATTAAGTAATACAAACCTGTTGCTGCAGTCAGTCTGGGTGACATGAAGTTGTAATCGAAACCTTCAGCGTACCAATGAGCAACTGCAGCATCTATGGTGAACCTTACTGTTGGTGCCATTCTCCAAGCCAGATTCTCCCCAACTCCAAAATCACGATCTTCACCTACACACAAAAGAATACATGGTAATAACACCAGTTTCCTGTTTTTAATATTCGGCCTCAATTTTTGATTTTTAAAGTAGAATATTCGGCCTCAATTTTTGATTTTTAAAGTAGATTTAACTCATAACCAAACTAACCAATTTGGGATGGTTCGACTGAGTCCATGGAGGGTAGCTTATTTGCATACATCTGTGCACTTCTTTCAAGTTGGAAATCATAGGAGACTTCGGGTGAGCGGTGCAAGCATCGATAGTAGTTGTGCACGTTCAAGCACTGATCTGCGAGAGTTAAACCTCTTCCTTTCTTGCGCTCACATCGGTTGTTAACTACGGGGCCAGCGGTCGGCGGAGTGGTTACTGCTGCCGTTGTTGCCACTGTTCAATGGAAACTGGTTATTCTAGTTTTAACAATTTTTTACATTATGTGTATTAAAGCATACAGGTTGTAGTGTGTATTAAAGCATACAGGTTGTAGTTTTAGAATACATATTACTGATGAATTTAATATTGAGCCAGGTTTTTAGATTTATTCGATAACTGTTCAATCGAAACTGGTTATTCCAGTTGTTTAAACAATTTTATACATTATGTGTATTAAAGCATGCAAGTTGTAGTTTACTGTTAGAATACATAGTACTGATGAATTTAATATTGAGCCAGGTTTTTAGATTGATTCGATAACTGTTCAATGGAAACTGGTTATTCCAGTTGTTTAAACAATTTTATACATTATGTGTATTAAAGCAATTAGGTTTTAATTTACTGTTAGAATACATATTACTGATGAATTTAATATTGAGCCAGGTTTTTTGATTGATTTGATAACTGTTCAATGGAAACTGGTTATTCTAGTTGTTTTAACAATTTTATACATTATATGTACTAAAGCATTTAGGTTTTAACTAACTGTTAGAATACATAGTACTGATGAATTTAATATTGAGCCAAGTTTTTAGATTAATTCGATAACTGTTCAATGAAAACTGGTTATTTTAGTTGTCTAAACAATTTGATACATTATACGTATTAAAGCATGTAGGTTGTAGTTTACTGTTAGAATACATATTACTGATGAATTTAATATTGAGTCCAGGTTTTTAGATTGATTCGATAACTGTTCAATGGAAACTGGTTATTTTAGTTGTTTTAACAATTTTATACATGATATGTATTATAGCATTCAGGCTTTAATTTACTGTTAGAATACATACTGAGGAATTTAATATTAAGCCAGGTTTTTAGATTAATTTGATAGTTAAAGCTCAGTAAATTATCAGGTTGACGAAGTCAGGTTTATATGTGGGTAATAATAAAGAAAAATAAAGGACCTGCAATCACAGTTTGATTAGTGGTGGATGTTGAAGTAGATGTTGTTGAAGTAGATGAGGTCGTTGAAGCACTTGTGGTTGTTGGTCTATCTGGCTGGGTTGGGGTACAGGGTGTGCATATCCCACAGCTCTTTTTGCAATTCGTTAGCATCCATCCTCTGTGCACAGAGCCAGACTTGCAGTATTGCATTGTGGTTGCCCAATATGGACAGTCACTGTCGGAATCTGAACATCCTGTATAACATGGGTTTTTTAATAAACTGAACTTAAGTAAACGACCATTGCCTTGTTTGTGCAACATCTTTGCAAATAATGCAGACAAGTTATACTTGCGGTCAATTTGAAATTAATTTTATAAAAAAAATCTACTATGAAATTGGTAATTTTGTAGATTGTGTAAAAATATGTGAAGTATGCTATGATGAAATACTGTGGCTTTAAACATAATTCAATATATTTTTTTGGTGTTTAGGAATATGTTGTTTTCTTAGTACATATTATGCACAGATTTTGTCATTTATACCTGGACTGCACTGTAGAGCTGTGTCACATCTTCTGCACATGCCACAAGACTTTGGACATCTTTGCTGAACTACACTCCCCAGTCGAGAATTCTTGCAGTACAGTGGAGCAAGCAGTGTTGCACAGTTGTCATAGAGGTCCCTGCAGCCATCTCCTGTGCACAAACTTGAATAATTTTTACGGCTAAAGGTAAGGATTTATCCTTTTTTGTTGTTTTTAATTTTATTGATATATTAAATTCTATATACACTACTTGGCTCTACTGTACAAATATATGACAAATAAAGATATTTTTTGTAGAAAAGTATGTGTTAAGCAATTTTAAATTTTACAACAAATCAGTCATCCTAAAAATTTGAAAATCTGACATATTCTCATAAAACATCTTATTTATATTTCGGATATAAATGATTACTTGCCTGGTGTACACTCTTCGGCAAAAACTGGGCATTTCTTACATCTACCACAGGACCTGGGACAAGCCACGCGAAATGCTGCTCCCCAGAAAGAGTTATTGCAATAATGCGTTGTAGCACTGCACCAGGCCTTAGTGTCTTTGCAGTTGGCATCTGTGATGTTGTAATTTAAGTTATTTTATTGCCCTGATAGTCATATCCTACAAATTTTGTCGGGCAATCTGATATGAGATATTACAGTAATTCCAAAACTAAGTTAGTCCAAAACTTATTGAATCATAAAAACACAAAATGGTAATTGAATAAATATCCATAAAAAACTGTTCTGTCCAAAATTATTGAGAGCCAACCATTTTTTATTTACATGATGTAGGAAAAAAACAAAAAAATCATATAAATTGTCTACGTACCACAAGCGAGTCGTAATTGCGAGTTTGGATCAGTGTAGTGAACTCTGCCTGCTTCTGTATTCTCTTGCCCCATTGCATGGCAAAAAAACAGTGTCAAACATACACAAAGAACTTGCTTCATTTCGTGGAGTTTTTGTTGCAATTCTGAAGATAACTTTCTTGGTCGACTTCTTGTTCTTTTGTGTGTACTCAGAAATATTTGATACTGAATAGTCAGCCATCCTTGGTATATATACCATGTATGTGTTGTCCTTTACATCATACTATTTACTTGTAATTGTTGCAAACAACACAAGGACAGCTCATTTAATTCATAACAATTGTAGCATTTATCAGATACTGACGTAATATCCCTAATTATTTGGTCACGCTGATTTATACAATTGTAATGAAGTTATAATTTCATTACATTTTATAATAGGCACAACGCATACAGCGAGATTAATTGTAACTTATTCACAATTAATAGGCCTAACCAGCATTCTTAATTTGAGGTGACATTTACATAATGGTGTTATTACATTATCCCATAAAATGACATCCTATTTAAATTACAGACTTATGAACTTTGTAGGACAATTGAGCTTACCAAGTTAATCGAAGTTAAACATAAATATTTATGGTTGTAAATTTGATTTGAAACTTATAAAAGCTGTTCTGATGTGCCGTCCACAGTAAGGTAAAAACTCATGGGTTAGGACTGGTCATTTATAGATTTTAAAAAGATGTGAAGTAAAAATATGATTAATCTTGGAGTATTGATATATTTTGCTAATATACCTAGACACATAAGTGGAAAAGAAACAAAAAAGCTTCTGAAAAATAGGAAAGTTACAAAGCTG
>CH002732.1:1459394-1474657 GCA_000149265.1 Ciona savignyi
CGCACTGCTAATTTAAAAACGCGTTAAAAATTCTGCCGCAAGGTAGCGTATAAACAGTAGAGTCAAATTATGACACTCTTGGCCAGGTGAAAGGTTACCAGCGCGCTGGTAAATTGAGTGCGCGCATCTAAATTAACAGCGCGCTGATTTTATTGAATTGTGACACTGATGGCCAACGACGGTCGATGTTTTTGTCAGTAAGTTAAGTGCGCGCTGGTAATTTATGAACGTGTACTCAATTTGTGAACGCGTTGACAATTTTGCCGCATGATGGCAAAAAGAGACGAATTGTGACACTCTTGGTCAGGTGAAAGGTTACCAGCGCGCTGCTAAATTAGGTGCGCGCACTTAAATTAGCAGCGCGCTGATTTTACTGAATTATGACATCGATGGCCAACCATAGAGAGGCGACGCACTAAATCACCATACTAATCTGTCGGACTAAATCAAGTAACCCTTAAAGAATAAATTTAAAGGTGGTAATCCCTGTAGTCATATATTGTAATGGCAAAATTTTAAATTTGAGTTTTGGTTTTATTAGGATAGTTTATTCATGTTTATTCCCTTGAATGAGATATCTCAATGAGCGTTAAAACGTGGGCAATCGTTGACCACCTCGCGTCCACATCATCGGATCTATTGTAGTGTGTCGCGTCGCGTATGATTTACACGTTCCTTAAAGTTTGATAGAACCCATCATTTCACTTGGGGGAAATGTCGTTTGAAGGGCCCTGTCCAAGTACACAACCGACTATATGCCGCGACCAGTTTCGAATCTGCAACCCTTCGACTGAAACACGACGCAATAACCCACCAAGCTTAACAGTCGAAATGATATTAAAATTGTTTTAAAACTTACACTCCGTTCAAAGGTCCCATATCATTTCTCCACATTTGTATAAGATCTTTGTTGTCACCTCTGTCGCCTCGTTTACCGTATCCTTCTTCATCTAATACGGTGTATGGTCTCATGTGCGACCTTCCGCCTCCCAGTATAACCTGTGCATGTAATGGCGTTGTTTTTAAATAAAGGTTAAGCGGCGGCATAACCCTAATATTTTACTCTTTACCTGAATACCTCTTCTTTTTTCATATAGTTGAGTTGCGATATCTTTACAACCTCTTCCACCCCCTGTATTCCTTCTATCTGTGTATGCCATCCTATGCAAATCGAAAAATATAAAAAGGTTTAGTTCATCTACCTGCAAATTACCACTGCCATAAATGTTTAAATATAAGGTGTTCATTTAATGATTTTAAAATATAAGGTGTTTATTGTGTTAAACAATTAGCTGCCGTTTAGTAGTTTAGCTTATTGAAATATTTCTCCTTGGTTCTCTATGACAGTGCTGATTTCTTTGGACAAAAGAAATTTGCGAAAGTTACTTAAATTCAATGGCACACGGGTTATTGTAGTGTGTCTATCGCTTCTTCGTTATTGGTTAATCAAAAATTAAAGCAAAGCATCTGTAAGAAAAGAATTCAAAAACACTAAATTCTGTACCTGTTGATGGCATGGGCATATGCTGCTCCTGGTGTTGCTTGCTGGACCCTTGTGGTTGTTACAATACCCGTGGATTTGCCTGGATGTTTAAATAATTGAATTTTGCTGCTTCTTAGATTAGAGTAGACATTAAAACTAATTTGTTTTAAAAAATGAAGATAAATGCGAAAACTACAAAAAATAAAGTCACTGAAATTGTCCACAATGCGAAGACTTATAATGACAGAGTTTTTTAGACAGCAGAAAGCTATGCTTAAATACAAAGAGCACTCTAGCACAAACGAATACATGCAAATCTGTGAAGGTGCACTCTAGCACAAACGAATACATGCAAATCTGTAAATTTAAATAAAAGCTAAATTGCATCTACAGTACCTTGTGAAATTGCATACTCCAAGACTGATGTCACCTTGTCTGTATCACAGTTGGTAGCACCAGCTCGTACACCCAGCGAGCCTTGGTTTGTTTTAACTCCAGCTAAAATAGCAGTGGCTGTTGCTGCGCTATCAGGCGTCTGGTAGTCAACTGGTTTAAATCATAATTTGGTTAAAAAGAAAAGATGGAAAACAAAATGGTGAATCATATTTTACCATTATTTTAAATTTGGGTATATTTGGTGTATCAGTAGAAGTCTGTTTGTTTCGCATTTTTCATAAATATCTTTGAAGATACGCATATGTGTTTACCGGGTTACAAAACGACTGTCACCATAACACGAACTATTGTTAAAATAGCACGTTTGCTGCAGGGTTTGCAAGACATTTGCATTGTGGTGTAATGATGGATTCAGGCAACGTCTATTATCTGCGTTTTTCAGAAACACAACCGGCCATAAGAGGAAATCGTGCAAACAACTCCATTACCATACTCGATTAATCAACTTAATCGATTTGGATAATCCCCTTAGTTTGATATTTTGGGATATCGAAAAGGAGGATAAGTTCACAAATGTAAGTCATATTAACGGCTCAAACATGTTTTGTGGTGTTTAAGAAAGCCGTTCCTAGAAATTTTATTTGGATAGGTTTCTGGCATGATATGTATTGAAAATAATGTTACAATTTTATGTGCCACTGTTTATACTTTAAAATGTCACCCAATGAGGATATAAATTCAAAATTTACCGCTGTATGTCTTAACAATTCCTGCGTGCCGCAATTGGTCGATTGCGGTCACGTGTTCTTCTCCACTTGCGCCTGATTTTTGACCAATAGAAACTCGTCCGGCGGTCAACGTAGCAATGTTCATGCCGTCCCCAATCATCATGACCACATTCTTCGCCTTGTTTAACTTGAGTCTTGAAAAAGTTGCGACCGATTCTTCTATACTGCCTGTACCTTGGTCGAACCAGAAATCCTTTGTGTTCTCGCTGGGGTGGACTGCGAAAACATAGTGCAATGTAATATGCGGGTGCGTTTTATTTATGTTATGTAATGTGCGGTGCGCTGGGGTAGACTGCGAAAATAGTGTAATGAAATCTGATGGTGCGTTTTATTCGGGGAAATTTTGAGTAAGTTGGAGTATTTTGGGGGAAACTATGTTTTCCAAGTCAATTTCATACATTTACAACTTCTGTAAAAGTTTGAGGTATATCATGCTTTCCAGATAAGTATTTTTCCGAAAATGCTGAAAAATGGGTTTCGTTTTTTTTTACGTTTTCGGTTGATTGGAAATTCTTCGTTAGATCTAAAACTGATGCCCTATATTCTAAAAAAGTTAACCCAAAATTCTTGTCGAAACTGAGTCCAGAATGCCTGTCACAACAGCGACGTAGAAAAAGGAGTAATAAAAAAATGCGGCGTAAAAACACTATTTGTTCCCTTTAAATTAAAGGGGATTGATTATAACAGTAAATAATATAATTTTCACTATTAAATTTTCCACATACAAACTGATTTTCAATCAATGTAATATTTACCTGATATTGTTTGACGAGTCATCCCGAGCAGAATACACGAAACATAGAGTAACATAATTTGAGTCATCCCAATTCCTGAAATGCTGCAACATATTTTAAAAAACTGTAGATATTTTTGCAGAAATGCCTGTATTATATAAACTTTTTCGTACGGCTAGTAAAATATGTTATAGGTTACGTTGAATTTTTCATTACTTAATTAATATTGGCTTTCAGTTTTACATTTTTTTGTATTTCTATTTGATGCAAATTTAATATACAACAACAACCTAAACACTACATTCCATATCCCTGAGTCTATACCGTCACTGTCGTTTTAAATGGGTTTAGTTATTATTCCTTCAGCGTTAAGGTTTGTTTGTTGTTACTGAAAACCTTAAATCGAGCACTTGCGAACCTAGTAGACCTTTGCGGGTCGGGATGATTAATAATAACAACGAGCTGCAAAAATCGCTTGCATAAAAATGACAGTAGAATCCTAGCCTCGCAGACCCCTTTAAATAAAAATGCGTAACATATTTTTTGCCCTATGTGTTTTGTTGTTACTAAACGGCAATTACCTTGCCGTCCTAATAACTACGCTTATCTATTATATGCTGGTTAAAACTAAATTTTTAATTTAAAATAAAACCGCGACTTTTATCCAAACATCGAATTCTATCGGATAGCTAACATCAACCAAATGTTGATTTTCGCCGAGAGTTTAACTCACGCTGCCACCGAAAAACGATGTTGTCAAAACGATACAGCCCACCACTATAACTTACGTTTTAGCTTAAACTAATTCGTTTCCATCTCATGGTAAATTCTGTTAACCCGTAATTTGCATATTCGCTTTACCGAGCACAGTATCCCTAATACTGCTATAAGTATTATACATTCGCGTCGTTGAAAAGCAATTAGGACTCAAGTAAGGTCATTACTGCGTAACTAATGTATATATATTATAAGTGCACCATGAAGACCATGATATACTTGCTAATGCAACTCGTCATGATTTGAGCTAAAACCAGACCTGCCAAAATTACATTTTCTTTCTAAAGTCGTGATAACCATTAACCGAGAAAATATTTTAGCTTAAAGCATTCACGTCCACATATATCACATTAATAAATATTTCTTCGCCGTAGAATGAATTTTGGCTGATTATTAATCGTTTTATTGCTGTGATTGCATTTTTTCGTTTTTTTTTTCATTATCAAACTTTCGGTCAACAACAGTTCTTGAAAAATAAGGAAGAGACCGATGTCGACGTTTAACATTCTTGATAATAGTTGGATTTTCCTCTTAAAGTAACCATAATCTTAAATATACCCTACGATTATTTAAGATGTCCGTTACTGAAAAATGACACTACGCAAACACGATGGCATTTGGCCCAAGTGACGTAGTATTAGTAAAGAGATTTAGATGTGCCGTTCAATCAAAATAGTCGTAATATTTAGAGTCGCCGATTTTAATAGCCTGTGGCGTTCTTTGAATATAAATAAAACAATTTAGCCTCTACCGTTAAAAAAGTATGAGACTGTATATGAATATACACCTTATTTCTGCAACAGCTCATACCGATATGTAGTTGTTCTTTAAAAAGTACATTAATAGGTGAATTATTTTTTGAAATTAATGGACACGTTTAGTTTACTGTATATGCTAACTTATATATCTCGACAGAATTATTTAAATAACTAACTTTATATTATTTAAATCCGATAAGCCTGCCAGTTTTATAACTTGCTTAGTTATCTTACTGAACACTGCATATTAAAACCTAGTGGGTATCGAAACACCTTTTACTCGACTGAGATTTGCATTTGGACAAAACTAATTAGCCGTTGCTTTATATAATAAATACGACATGATGGAAATTGGATTTGGTTCATATGGTTAATTAACGTTATTTCCTTACATCCATTCTATCTATTGTGTTTAATATATTTATAAGGGTCGTTTTTGTTTGGGCAACATATCCGTTTCCTAAATCCACGCAAAACACGCTGTGCTAGATTACTGCACCGTTAACAAATGTCTATTGGAACAAGGGACGGAAATGCTACAATATGAAACGATTTATGTCTGTGTATTTTATGTTACTTTAGATATAAAGAGGTTTTTGGTAACCTGGTATCGTATTTTACGTGTCTTATGTACATTGATGGAATTCAATTCGCATGTGTTTGGTCGAACCCGTTCTTGGAACGTCGGGATAATCACCGATCCAATTCTTGCTTTTTTACAGACATTATACCTTTTAGGGAACCTGTTGTTAGTGAGTACGATACAAAATGGAACTTGTTCTTAGAATGTTGAATCCCATCACCTTGTGGCCACCTGGTACCAACAGCTATTTTACTGCATTCCAGTTATTAAGACGTGTCTATAAATTTTAATTTAACCCATTTCCACTCGGATAAGGCGACAACCGATAGGTACCTGGAACTATTACACGAACTACAAGCCAGAGGCTTAATTCAAAGTTTCCAATTAACAACCGCTCTTTTCGTCGACAAAACTAACCCGCCATCTTATGTTTAAAGCGAACTAACGAAGTAGGAGAAATTTGATTTTCGTCCACATAACTGTACAGCAAATAAAGATTTATAAACCGTATGTTTGAGAAAATGTCGGGTGCAGACATGATCATGGAACAAAGCTTATAAACGCTACTTAAGTTCAGTTTTTTCGAAACTATTAAAATCACACTGAAACAGGTAGAGTTAAATAAGTAGTGTGAATATCGAAAAAAACAATTAGTTGCGTTTGCCTTTTTTTAAGTCGTAGCTATTTTTATACCAAACCTTGCTTAGGCTAATGCTTGTCATTTTTTTATTATATGCGTTGTATTAAAATTATAAGTTGTATATATAAAAAGTACTTGAGGTTTAAGAAACCATATTTTCATAGTAAAAAAATAGGTAAAGTGTCACAGCAGTGCTTTTAAATTACTTTTAAATCACATTAATACTGCCAAAAAATAATGGATAAATATACACGCACTTCAATTGAAACATACACTTCATTCTTTTGTGTTTTTTAGAAACTATGTAAGTATACCTACCACAGGCCTATATCAGCGCTAAAGTGCAATATTTTCAACCAAAATTGTACTCATTAAGAAAATAAAAAAATGATCAAAAATATAACAAAATAGCATTTTTGCATTCTGCATTTTACAATAACGTGGCACACTTTAGACGTATCTTTGTGCCAGTGACACGTTCGACGTTGTATAACTCAAAGATGGAGTTGTTCGCAGTGATTCCAGCACACTGTTGTTATAGTTACTGTTGACGTCACCGATGACGTCGATGGTGCCACTTGAACCGCTGCTCGATAACTCCAACACCTTTGATTGTTGCTGGCGTAAGAATCTAGAACGAAAAATGGATTGATCAGTCAAAAAAACTTGCAAACAGACTTGCAGCCTGACATATAAAACAGTCGGTCAAAACGGCTAAGAGGTGTGTTTCAATGGATTCGTACGTTTTTTATTTATGTTTCAAATGTTAAATGATGATTGATTAACTAGAATTTCTCTAGCATTAAGCTATAATTGACCTTTTCTGCGGAAACTTTATGATTTATGTATATATCTATGTTTATGATTAATATATATATGTACGGACTAAGCGCAGATTATCCCAAGCCGCACACGTTAATAGATTATGAATCCAGTCGCTATACAAATGACTAAATGAATTGTATTTTTGTTGGTTGTTCTCTATAACGGGCTCTATACCTGGCATCATACTGCACGTTTTCGATTTTCGGCTTGATTGACGTCACGATAAGATTAACTTGATCCGGATCGTTGCCGATATATCGGATGTGACGTAAGCAAGGCGCTCCGAGTTTAAGGAACGCGACCAACGCCTGGTACATCATCTCAGTAGCGACGTGTAACGGGTAGGAGTCGCCTGCAGAATAATAATGAATGCTTTGTACGGTTGTGTGCCCAATACACATAACTACTTTATACAAAACGGTCCTAGTTACCGGCCCATCTCCGGTTCAAAACTTGGCTCGGTAAAAAAAAGAAACGCTTGGTACGGTCGTGTGGCCGAATGGTTAACGCGTCCGATTCATACAACGACTTATATACAAAAACGGTCTTAGAGATGAGCCCATCTTGGGTTTAAAACTCATCCCGGTAAAAAAAGAAACGCTTGGTACGGCCGTGTGGCCGAATGGTTAACGCGTCTGATACATATAACCACTCCCATAAAAAAAACGTTCCTAGTGACGAGCCCATCAAGGGTTTAAAACTTGGCTCGGGAAAAAAAGAAACGTTTGTAACCTTGGCGAAAAGTACGACATAAAATTTGTGATATAATTTAACAAAAATAGTAGTATATTTTCATTCATATAAATTTTATGAAAACTAATACATATTGGTATATACGGTCGTGTGACGCGGAATGGTTAAAAACGATTGACATAAAGCTATACCAATTCTATACAAAAACGGTCTCAATACGAGCCATCAGTGATTCAATTACTAGCTTGGTAAAAAATAGCATATTTATATATAATATTATTTTTATCCCGCTGAAAAATTTATAACATGAACGGTTGTGTGGTCAAATAGTTAACGCTATCGATTCACCGTTCTCTATGTATGTAAACACGGCCTTAATGACGAGCCCATCATGGTTTTAACACTTAGCCCGTTAAAAAAGGCAACAAAATATTCTAAAACGAAACAAAATGTTGTAGAAGTGGTCAAAGATATGCAATAAGGTATTCTAAAGCTGTTTTAAGCACCACACATCGTCGCTTCTTTTAAGGGTGTTGAAAACAAACACTGCAGATTTACGCTCTTAGCTCTAGAAGTAAAATTTTGCAGAATATTAAGTCAAATTCATGAGCGTATAGTCGACTATGCAACAACGCATGGATTACGGTTATGGTCGCGGGGACCTACTGGGAAAGCCTTATTTAATGGAGATTTTAAACTCTCACAATGGCTTCAAATTCCATCAAAGTTTTTGGCATAGCGCAAACATATTTTGGCATAGCGCAAACACAGAGAACTTAACGCAATCAACTAGATCACGTTAGTGTTATATAAAGCGCAGTGCGTGATAGTGTATTGAAAGCACAATAAACGGGCTAAAATATACCCACGAATCTTTAACATGTGTGCTAATGAAAGAAATGACAAAAATGTGAACATTGGGTCGAAGTGTGGATATATTTGGTTGTTTATCTTAGGATATGATAGGATATTCCTGTTTATCCCCGTAAATGGGAAAACCAAGGGGGTTAACACACGGGCAATCGTCAGATAACCTCGCGCCCATCGTCGGGTTACCGAGCTATTGCAGTGTGTTGTATATGATAGACACGTTCCTTTAATTTAGTAGAACCCATTAATCCGCTGGGTTCAGGCAATGTTCGTAAAGTGCCTTGCCCAAGGACACAACCGACTAGCTAGCGACCAGTTTCGCACCTGCAACCTTTCGATTGAAAGGCGACGCACCTAACCGCTAAACCGACGGGCCGGACACACTTACTTTGTTTGTGGCCGCCTCCGAGTCCAATCACCGGTAGCACGATCGATCTTGCTTTTAGTTCTACATTAGCTGTGTTAAAGATATTCTTGTATGTGTTGTACAGCGATTTTCTGCTTCGCTTTAAGTTGCTGCTTTGCCACTTTGGTGTCACCACGTGGATAATGTGGACACTGGGTAACCCAACACCAGGTGTCACTACAACCTAGTAAGGAAATATAAAGTAAATGGTCTTGTGGGGTACGGTCGTGTGGCCAAATGGTTAACGCGACCGATACATATACCCACTCTTATACAAAAAAAATGGTCTTAGTGACGAGCCCATCATGGGTTCGAAACTTGGCTCGGTAAAAAAATGGTCTTGTGGTTGAACGATTAAAGGAACTTACTCAAAAAAGGGTTGCAACTTTAAAATTGATAAGCTAATAAGCCAATTACTGGTTTAAATCTTAGCACGATAAAAATAATTTATTTTAAAAATTACGAAAAAAATGGAAATAGTCGGGGGTCGGAGATATTTATTCATGGTACGCAACATGATTTTACCCACACGCAAAATCTATACTATTAGCAAGTGCAAACTCAACCTGTCTATAATAGAATAGACCCTAAACTGTATCATAATATATCTTATAAAATTAAAGAAAAAACATTTAACTGCCTACTAATATTCAAATTAGATAGTTAATTATGCAACCCGTACATAACAACGTTTCGCATGCGAAGTGGCTTTTATTGTTATATTGTTTATAAACTGGCACACTGCTTTTAAAAGGTTGCCGGAAGTGTATCAACAAGAAAGGAGTGTGAACACTTAGTTTTGATCTATATTAATACACTGTTGGCTATCGCAATTTTATTAGAATGCCATAAATAATTTTGCCGACCGATGAACTAATTAGGCCTTTACCTTAGTTTCCGCCACAGGGCCCTTCATAGAGGAATGAAGCTTCGTCAATTTGGGTATTTCAAAGGCTCCATGTTTTGCAACCGCCCAGGCAAGCTCCCCCGTTACGTGCAAATAACTGTTTGTTTCATTCACCATGACGTCACAGTCGACGTCGGTGACGTCACCTTCTAGTACTTCGATTTTAATACCGGTTGGAGTGGTCACCTAGATTAAGAATCGATAAATCGATTATAAAATAATAACATGACAAAGAAGCCATTTAACTATAAGTTCATATATTTAAACCTTAAAATAGGAACCTGCGGAAATAAAATACAATATACAAGTCTAGCTAAAATTCATCCTTTAAACTCAATGCTATTTGGGAAGGGTTGGTAATTGTAAAAAAACTGCGTATTTTAAAACTCAGCGCCATTAGGGCGTGTAAGGAACATATTCCCGTTTTACAATCCTCTTTGGGGCATGTCATCAATTAGTAAATATTAGACACAAATTAAAAGAAATATTATTGTAAAATATCCTTACTTCAAAGTAGTGTTTATGCTTTTGCTTAAAGTTGAAAGGTGATTTCAGCTTTGGTATATGTGACGGTTTAAAATCCGGCGTCGCTCGCAACCTTACGTTCGGGCTTATGCTTTTCGAGTAGGTCTGAAACATAAAAGAAAAATCAAAAACAAAACAGCAATGTAACTTGTGGGTTGGATTTTTATATAACAATTGACAGAAAACACTTATTATAAACTACAGCTTTGCATATACAAAGTAAAAAATTAGGGGCAGTTCAAACCAATGTGTCAGCAGCTTTACATTTCAAACCGTACCAATACGTAAGCTGACCGACAAACACTAAACAATTTAAACCAGGGATGTCCAACCTGCGGCCAGTCTGAGATTTTTGTGCGGCCCGCTAGTCATTTTCACTCCAAGTAGTATTGAACTTTTAATCTTAGCCTAATTAAAATGTACCAGTCAGCTTTTAGAAGCGCAGTTATAGTTGGCTATAGTATGGGAGCAATATAAATACAGAAATATAAATACCTATAAGACTCGAATTAAATCACGCGTTCAGTACTTGCTGGGTAGCCTATAGTGCAGTGGTTCCCAACCTGGGGGTCGCGACCCCCAAGGGGGTCGCAAAGCATGTTAAAGGGGGTCGCGAAGCTGTTGCTAATGTAAGAACAAGTGAATGTCAGTGGGACTGGGTACCGGTACGCTAATAGTATGTGCTATCTTGTGTTTAATTTTTTATTAAGACATTTCATTCGGATTGCTTGTAGCACAACTGCACAATATTATTGAATCAGTATGCGTCCACTGTGATGTCATATCGTCCACTGTGATGTCATAAACTTTGACCAAATGATTGTTAACATGAAATAGCTGCAAATTAAAACTCTATTAAAGAAGTAGCCTAGTATTATTATACAACAGAAATCAGTCAAACCTTGAAATTGATAAAAATAGTTAAGGGGAGCATGATACACGTTTAGCTGCAGACCTACAAGGTGTTCAACCATTGCACCGATTTGTTAATAAATGCATGTAAAACATTTTTGTGCTTGAATATAAGTGTGGGTCACAGAATCTGCGAAAAAAATTTAAGGGGGTCACCTAGACAAAAAGGTTGGGAACCACTGCTATAGTGGAAGTTAAACTTTGAATCTTAGCCTAATTAAAATGTTTCAGTCAGTTTTTAGGGGCGCAATAAACATCAAATCTGCAAAAAGAAACAGACTGGCAGACAAACACTTAGCAAACATTCCA
Source organism: Ciona savignyi (assembly GCA_000149265.1). NCBI lineage: Eukaryota > Metazoa > Chordata > Ascidiacea > Phlebobranchia > Cionidae > Ciona > Ciona savignyi. Next base: position 1,471,001 of record CH002732.1, read on the forward strand.
AGAACCAAGTCAACGTCATTTAATGCAAATGTTGATAACATCTTAGCTGGAAAACAATGTTAAAAATCTCATTGACTTTGTATGGTAGAAATACATTTTTGCTTCTTTCTATGTTTGTGTTATTTGTTTCTATTTTCAAAGATAAAATAAAGGGTTTTTAATTGTTTCTTTATGTACCCTTTTTTCTTGAAATTTATTAGGTTTTGCGGCCCATTGAATTATTTCAATTAACAATGCGGCCCACTACAATAAAAGGCTGGACATCCCTGATTTAAACCACACCTATATATGCTACTAGCATTACTATTTAAACCAATATGTCACCTGTCTCATATCTCCCGGTGGTCGCAGTAACCTCGATTCATTTTCATCTCCTATCGCAAACTTTGGTCGTGACGAAGACGTCGGTCGTTGCCGCATATCGGGTTTATGCAAATAATCCATTGTTTCTCGCGGACTTAACAATCGCCCTTGTGTTAAGGGGCGTTCTAGGTACGTAACGTCATAATCGCTTTCTACGTAAGGTTCAGTAGCGTAGCGCTTTGGCGATCGTCTCAAAACATGTCGTTGACCGGGAGAACGATGACGTAATTGCTGATGACGTACTGTACCGGTTTGACGTGATGAATCATCACGGGGAATTGGAGGTAGAAGACGATGTTTGGATTCGGCGAAGCTATCTGTGAGGCAAATTTAAACCAGCAATATTAGCAACACATGGCCAAAATGTACTAGGGATAAGTAACTATAGCCTTTTTTATTACCAGGGGAAGTTTTGAACACATAATGGGCTCGTCACTAGGACCGTTTTTTTTGTATAGGAGTCGGTATATATATCGGTCGCGTTAACCATTCTGTCACACGACCGTACAGTAACTATTTGCCTTTTTTTTCTTTTTTTACCGAGCCAAGTTTCGAACCCATGAAGGGCTCACTAAGCCCGTTGTTTTGTATAGGAGTCGGTATATATATATATCGGTCGCGTTAACCATTCTGTTCCAGACCGTACATTAAATATTAGCCTAGTCCGACCGAATAGCCTGTTGGGCTATAGTACGGCGCCTTTCGGCGAGTAAGGTTCTAAACTGTTCGATAGCTGTTCAGTTGTGTTCTTGGGCAACACAGCTAGCGAACATTGCGTAAGTCGATGAAAGGGTTGTACTAAAAATGAAGAAACGTCTCAATCATACACACTGCAATATCTTTTGTTATTATCAGTGTAAAAACGCTCCTTTTCCAAATCGATTTTTCCGATTCACAAGGATAAACATAAAAATCTTAATTCTATCCTAGTAATAAAAGTACATGGTTGGTAAATCGTAGCGTGTTATCAATTTAGTGATTGTTGGCTAACAAAGTCAAAATGTTTATAACTCTTATAATATTAAGTAAAAACACTCACCAGAATGTGTTCTGTACTTTGTGATGTCATGCATTGCATTATGACGACTTAATGTCCCCCCTATGCTCCCGTAACCAGATGAACCGTTTGATGACGTGGCATCTTCGGATTCTTTTCGTGGAGAAGGTCCCCTAAAAATATATTATAAACATACTAAGTGTCTTTAGCTTAAAATTGTAATTGTATGTATAATTTAGTTTTATTAAACTGTATAAAAACTAGAGAGTGCATGATATAGAATACGATAGGGAGAATGTATATTCATGTTTATTCCCGTGAATGGGAAAACGCAAGGGGCGTTAACACACGAGCTATCGTATCAAATCACCTCGCGTCCACCATCGGGTTACCGAACCTTTTACAGTGTGTTGTGTATTATAGAGACGTTCTCTGAATTTGCTAGAATTTATCATTTTACTGAGTTCAGGCAAAGCCGGTTACCGGTAAGTTCCTTGCCCAAGGAAACAACTGACTAGCTACTGACTACTTTTAAATCCGCAACTATTCTGCTAAATAGCAACGCATTAACCAACCAAGCTATTTGGGCGCGGAATAAAAACAAAATACGGTCCTTTCTGGTTCGAAAGAACTCCTTTTATGTTTAATAATATCAATTGAAAATCTGCATGCTCGGTAGGAATATACACTCTAAAAAATGACTCTTTTCGACTCGTTTTTCTGTTCATCCTTTAAAAAAGAGTCGCTCGTGTTCAACTCTTTGAAAAGTTAATTCGTACGACTGATTAAAGAGTCGAAAAGTTTCTTTAAATCAGTGAATTAAACTCTTTTGGAACAGTGACGTCACAACACACAAACATGATTGGTGAATGTGTATACACATTTGGATCGTATGTCGTATCACAGGTCAATAAGAAATCCGATTTACTTACTTAACTCTGGTGAGGAATTCTTGCCTTCCATCAAAAGCATCGTTGTTATGATGCCGTCGTACTCTAATAGCAGTGTCACTGTATCGTTTATGGCTCACTGTCGGCGGGGGTGGGCTGTAGAATTGTTGCAAACTGCCTTCACTAAATGATGAATCTTGATTTTCAAATAAATCCCTATTTTGGTGCTGACTTTTAACTTTTTGAAACGCGCTGTTACTGGGCGATGATCTTTTATAAGATGTCGGCAACCTTGGACTAGGCGACGATAGACGACCCGACGCGGATAGGAAGGTGCGTTTTGCTCCTTCTACTTCAAATGCAGAACAATATAAAGCCAGTCTGTTGGTCTCTTTAATTTCTGTAAAAGATTTAAACTTTCTGTGAAAGATTTAAAAGGAAATAAAAGTTAATTTTTTGGTTAGATACGCAAGAAGATTTTGCCGAAAGGAGATGCAATCGAAATCAGCCAAAACCAAATTGTTTTTTTTTAGCAAGGACCCTAGTACACGTTGTCTTGTGGTTTAACAGAGTAAAAAATAGAAGTATGTCTATCGTAGCTCCGGCAAACTGACTGTGGGTACGACAAAATCATACCAGTATTTATATGTGTGTCGGCTAACAGTTAATGAAAATATACTGTATACGCCTTCATCGGTAGTTCATTTTACTGAATTTACCTTTAATCATAACTTTTGGGTGGAGTTTTTTCACCAGATAGGTCGCTTTGTGGTACTGGTGAAGTGTGATGTTTGTTATTTGCTCGTTGAGAGGAACGGCCACAAGGTCCTTGCTGATGAGGTAATAAAAATCCAAAAATCCCTGTGCAGCCATGGCCAGCTGGTGTTTCTCTGTTTTGGAGGTTGCACAAAACATCACGCAGCTATCGACGCCTGACCACGAAATTGAAACTCGATGCACCTGAAAAAGATTTGGAAGTCTCTGAAAATTCTCTATAACTATTGTAACTAGTTGGGGTATTGTCTATAGGTTGTCTATTTCAAGTCTGCTTTATTGTTTCCGAGCCCTATCACACGCGTTCTTGTGTGCTTTTTAGAGCTTGCTTATTTAAATATACTTTTACTACTAATTAAACTTAAACTAAAAACATATGTATATATAATTTAACTAAAAACATACGTATTTCTTTTGAAACATACTTTGTAACTATTTAATTGGTGAATAAGTAATAAGGAGTCTACAATATTAGCCCAATGCATTATATTTAAATAAAATAAGGTCAAAATACTGAAAATTGCCCAAAACCACTACTTGGAGTAAAAATGACTAGCGTGCCACATAAAAATCTCAGGTGGGCCGCACTGCGGCCCGCGGGCCGCAAGTTGGACATCCCTGTCTTAGATTAAC
>CH002732.1:1487016-1497466 GCA_000149265.1 Ciona savignyi
ATCCTATATAAAGATGCAAAAGCCTGTGTATATGTGGAATTCACTGAATATGTTTTAAGAAATACAAATTCGATGAAAAAATAACCCACAGATGACATAGTTTTATTTTTCTGAAAGCGCGTTTGTTTTTTCTTGTTTATTTTTTTCGGCATTAACCTCAATCATTGTTTTACTTAGTCTACTTTTAGAGCCGCTTTAGAAATGTCTTAAAAGCGGCAATGTTTGGTGGTCAGTTGTGCAGTGGGAGCGACTTCGAAGTAAGCAGGTCATGTCCCACACCAAATGTATGTCCAGTTGATTGTCCCACCGGCTACTTTAATTGTTCGGACGGTGGGTTTAAAATTTAAATGATCTCATTTTGTACAGTTATGTTCGTTTGTAAAAAGTCAAGTACATAACTTAAATCAATTAAAAGGGATTAAATATCCTGTCCATATATTGCTAATCAAGCAGTTAATTGATGCGATAGCGTTATAACAATATTTGAAAACGTGCACCTTTGTCATATATTTAAACACATTTCAGTGTAAGGAACATGTTACTTAACAATATTCACCAACAGGTCTCACATGCATTAGATCCAGTTTAAGATGCAATGGCGACGACGATTGCACTGATAATTCAGACGAACGTTGTGAAGAGAAAACGTCTCCATGTGGAAGTAAAACTCTCTCCGTGATCCCGAATATTTATTTGGCTGGCGCAGGGTACTTTCCATTACAATTGTATTTGTTGCAAAGACTGTAAACTTACACCTACCATGTTTAATTAAAGCTGTAAATTCTAACCCCCCGAAAACGTGGATTGTACGCTGTGGAGGTACTCGTGGAGAGTGCTGTCTGCCAGCATCCATCTAGTTGGGATACTACCCCGAGTGGATTAATTTCCACATTGCACGTAGGGGTTTCAGTCTAAGACCAGCAATTCGCGCTAAGCGCACAATTTGGCTTTTTTGGCTTACCACAAAAAAATTAAAAAAAATAATTCTTTTTTTTCTTAAACGTTACGTATGGACAAATCAACTGGAATAAACATACTTATTCCTGTGTATTGACCGTAAACCGACATCGAAAACGTATGACTTTCTTATATATATTAAAGGTTTGACATTACTGATGGAATGACAGCAGGGCAAATCTTGGACAACCATCGATACAACGGCAGATGTGGCACTGTTTACAGTGGGGATCACTTTAAGACATTTCGGAAACCTGCAAACATACAGTTCTATCGATTTCAGGTGAAGTTGATAAGACTACGATTATAAATTGTTTTTTTTAAATAAATGAGCTGCCTTATAGCACTTGTCGCAGTGGGCTTATTCGCCTGATAATATTAAACTAATCATTCATACAACAAGCATGCATCTTCGGGGCAAAACTTGTGATGGTCTTTCGGCCGATTTTGCTAAAATTGTTAAGGCCCTAGGCAACTTCAACAAGTTCTTTCCAATTTTTAATGAAAATTAACCTTGTATTTACCGGATAGTTTATCGTTATAGGTCCGGGTAGACTCAAGTTTTACGGTAAACTCATACGAAAGTGCTAAAGAATACGTCGACAAACAAAAAAGGGAGACGGAGAAAAAGATTAGCGTATCGGCATCATATGGCAGTAAGAAAAAATATGACCAATTAATTGTATTTAGTTATACTTTTATTAACTACAATTAATAAATGTTTATGTTTAATTTCCGTATATGACCGATAAGAGTAACCTTATACAACATATCCAGAGAGTCTCTAGCTGGTCTATCATTAATGTTCTTCACTTATGCTATTTTTACCAGCATGACAGCTTGCCACTACAACACTACTTAGGGGCACAGTAATAAAAAAACAAATCGTTAATTACTACACTGACCTCGTCTACGGTCGTGTGACCGAATGGTTAGCGCGACCGATACATATAACGACTGATATACAGTATGCTAATAAGTGACGTCCCCCTCTTGGGTTGCAAACTTGTGTCAGTTAAATAAAATAAACTGATTTGGTTCCAAAACGATCTTGGTAAATATCATAGCGTTGACTCCAAACTTCTTCGTCCTGTGAGGAAAACTAAGTCTTCTTGCTAAAAAAAATTCTTGCCTAAAAATGTTTTAAATAAGTCTTCTTGCTAAAAAAAATTCTTGCCTAAAATGTTTTAAATTAAGGATTTATTTCTGAATATGATGTTACGTTAAAGAATATTTGGTTAATGAAATTTTACCGGTTTAAGACAATTTCATATCTACCGTATATTCTTGAGCGATAATGACTAATGATCTTGTAGACTAATGCTGGAGCGACTTATATGTCATTGCCCCAGCCCCACAAATTTATATGGATCCATTAATAATTAAGGTTAGTTACCATTTATTAAAAAATGGAATAGTACCGGTAACAGATTATGCGCACGAATTATTCGGACAATTGGCGGTGTTTTAACGACCGTCGTTGCCCCACCCACTAAATCAACAAATAATTACATTTTATGGGATACTTCTCATATTGTAACGAACTGAAGAGAAAACGTTTCATAAAAAAATCAATCGTTTTGTAGTTCCACTGTTCGCAAAAATGTCCATAAAGTCAAGTTTTTCGAACAACAAAGTCACCAGACAAGTTATCAAGGAGTCGTCTAACAAATATGCGAAATATTTCAAAGTTACGAGCATAGTTAAACTGGCTCAATTTAGGTTTGTATTTTTTAATTATTTTCCTATATACTTCTGGCATAATATAATATATTACTTTATCTAGTCTTTATCGCCAAAGTATGACTATAGTCTTGTAGGCGTATCGCATATGTAAGCGATATCCTCACACTTTGGTATAAATAATGTGTATTTCGCTTAAAGACTTGAACAACCCTACGGTATACAACGACCCCACTAACTAGGCCTTCGATAATAATGGTGTAAACCTGGCTTCAAAGCCGCATTCTGTAATTAAACTTCCTGGTCGTATGATCAATGAACAACATATAAATGTAACTTGATCTTCAATATTATGTTGGTATGTTAATCTGTAGTTTCAATTTATTTTGCAGCATTGTGACCGACAATACTATTCTAACGCACAACTTTCGACGTCGCCTTCATGAGCTACCGGACCATTACGATTATCAGAAATACCTGAGAGTCATTTTCGATTATGGGACGCATTTCTATTCGTCGGGTATCTTAGGGGGGAAATACGAATACATCTACCGATACTCTAAAACCGATCTTCAACGATCAAGTAGGTCTATCAATTGGGTAGTATACTTAATTTTATCCCAGTCGCTAAACTGTTTGTTGGACCGCGTCAACAGTCAGTTCGACAGATGTAAAAATACAAATTAGCGTGAAATAAATGTGCAATTTAAGTTCAATTTGTATTTTTGCCACCTATAGTGTTCTTGTCAGTATGAATTCAACCATTGTAAAAAAAATTGTTTGCGATCGTATCACAAACTCTTTATCCATTCTGTAGGCTGCTGTAAGGCCTACTGCCGTGTACTATAAGCGGTGATGTGTTACAATAATTCTACTTTTTTAAATGAGCGTAAATATATTTGATTCTCAACAATCACTAACATTTGTTGGCTTTACTTGACTATAATGTGTAATCTCATAATGTAGGGCTAAGCGAATCTGATCAGAAAAAATGCATATCGTTGGAAGCTTCGGCCAAGTTCTTTGGGGCCAAGACATCTACAGGCAACACACATTGTTTATCAAATGCTTTATCAAAGTACAACGGAAGTAAGTGTGTATTTAGTACAATACACCGATTCGTATATCTGCTCTATGAAAACTTAGCCTAACTGAACCTGTCGCACTTTAGACGTCTGCCTAAATATGCTCCCTATACTTCATTGTTATTCATACCTAAATTTAATGCTATCCCACCAGACAGCTTTACAAAGGCTGCCAAGGAAGAGATATCGATGGTATCCGGTGGCGATTCGAGTACAGCAGCGCAGCTCTCATTTAACCGGGAGCCTAACCAACGTGTTTACCAAGCCTGGGTTGAAACAGTGAAGCGTAACCCATCTATTATTGAATACGAGGTAGTGAACAATGTTTTCTGGTAGTATAAAACGTCAAAGAAATATTAGGTAGGATGGGATAGGCGTGTTTATCCCCGTGAATAGAAAAAAACAAGGGGCGTTAATACAAGGGCAATCGTCAGATTACCTCGCGCACACCGTCGGGTTACCAGAGCCATTACAGTGTGTTTTGTATGAATTATAGGTTTTTTGTATTTGAAGAACCCATTAATCCGCTGGGTTCAGGCAATGTCCGTTAAGTGCATTGCCTAAAGACACAACCGACTAAATACCAACCAGTTTCGAATTAGCAACCCTTTAGCTAGAAGGCGGCGCTCTAAACCACAAGACTAATCTGTCGAACAAAGGTACAAATGGTATAGCACAATCGACCCCGATGCCAAACATATACCTGTGTGTGTGCATAACGTGTAAAATCTTATATCTTATATCAAACCACTAGACCGTTTTGGAATTGCACTGCACTTACTGGAAGCATTGAGTGCTCAACCCATTTTTGTTTCATTACAGCTCACCCCTATAAGTGATGTGATAACCGACCGCGCAAAGAAATCGAACATGGAACGTGCGTTGTTTCACTACATGGCAAAATATGACGACAAAGTGTGTAAAAGAAAGTGCGACAACGGTGAAACTGCAGTTGTAACCGACGCCGGCGAATCTTGCACATGCCTTTGAAAATCGCTTTTCCATGGTGTAGATTGTCACAGCAAATAATTAATAAATATCAATGTAGTAGGCTAATATAGGTATAGGTTTTTGTGAAAGAGAAAAAATATAATCCCTTCTAGACCAATATAATTAAGCGTGCAATTTGGATGTACAACAAACCCAACCATAGCTATGAATGAATAGATTATGCATGATGTAAATACGTTAAAGTTTTGTGATTTTAATTGATATAGCATTATAATTTTAATAAATAAATAAATAGTTGTATGAATTAAAAGATTGTTGGAACTTTTAAAATACAAAGCAATCAAGAGTAAAGTTTTAAGATCGCCTTTCAATCGAAAGGTTGCAGGTGCGAAACTGGTCGCTAGCTAGACGGTTGTGTCCTTGGGCAAGGCACTTTACGGACATTGCCTGAACCCAGCGGATTAATGGGTTCTACCAAATTGAAGGAACGTGTCTATCATATACAACACACTGCAATAGCTTCGGTAACCCGACGATGGGCGCGAGGTGGTCTGACGATTGCCCGTTTGTTACCCCCTTGGTTTTCCCATTCAGGGGGATAAAGATGAAAATCCTATCCTATCCTATCCTAAGAAAATCCGGTCCAAATACTGCCAAGTGAAAAAATGACCCTGTCCTTTGAAAAGAGCAATCTCGGCCTAAAGCGCGCAAGTGAGAATTGTTTGGCTCTGATTAAACGTGCTCCTGGTCAAAAAGAGCAGACTCGTGTTTATTTTGAATATTCGTGTAGATGCGATCACTTTAAAATAATAATAAGAGAAAAAAAAACTATTATTTCTTTTATATAAATTTTTAGGTTTGTTAATAATTTAAAATACAAAATCATGTTTAACTACTTTTCTATGATTTGTTGTTAATTCTTAATTTATTGCTAATTTTTTTTATTTGTTGAGCGCAAGCATGTGCCCAGAAGGTGTTTCTTACAACGAAATATTTTTTATAGTTCGGACCTTTGGCTCCAATCCAGACGATTGGGTGCCAACCGGTTCAAGAACATTTTTACAGTCCTGATCTTGGCCATCAACAATATAGGCTATAGCTTAAAAGAGTATCTTTATTAAAGAGGTTGATAATTATTTTGAGTTTAAGGCTGGTTTAGATGTGATCTGAAATCGAATATCGTGTAAAATGCCCACGCAGCCAGAGAATACGGTAAAGGCACAGTTTTATCCTAGCGATCGGGAAATATGGCAAGTTATAACAAGGGATTTTTCAGAAAACATTCTAGTCATAGTTTTATGTATACAACAATTTTGCCTTATTTGTGATTCTGTTTTAATAAAACGCAAACAAATTTGTGATAAATTTGTGAAAACGCAAACAAATTTGTTATTTATGATTCTGTTAATAAAACGCAAAAAGCCCTCCAAAGTCATTACACATGAAGTTGCGCCGGAGATGACAATGTATTAATCTTGGCTCTGAGTAAGATGACGACGAATATCACAAGTCCAAAGTACAGAAACTTTATTAGGTATCAAACTAGTCTGTATTTATATTTCCATATAATTACCTTGTTTGATACTTCCACACAACATAGCTATATTACAGTATTTTTAGCATTGGGTTTTTCCCAAAGTACACAAAGAAAGCAATAAACTTACTAAGATTTACGTTTTAACGAACAGATATCGCCTTGCATGTTTGCTATACCTGGTAAATCCTCACGGCGGACTACCCGTATCCTTAGCACACAATCTTGAAGTGGGTCAGTCAACAACCGAAGGCTAAATACAAACAAACGTTTCGTGATCTTAGATATCAATTTCATAGGCAAGATATTGTGTTTCAGAATCTTTAGTTGTAGGACTCTGCGATCTTTTATAAATGTATATGTAAAATTGGAATTTTAGGATTGCAAATTAATAAAAATAGTTAAAAAGTTTAAGCCATGACGAAGCTGTATATCGTCGCTTTAATCTGTATTTTTGTTGTGTTTTGCTTGTTTGGCACAAACAACGCTTCACGAAGAAGACGTGCACCGCCGCCACGACCACCACCTAAAATTAATTGTGCTGTAAGTATCTTTCATCCGAATATTTTGATACGTTATTGCTTCCCCTTTAGAGAAATCTTTTAAGATTTGAAACTGATTCCGAGGAAACCGATTTTTTTCTTTGGGCAAGTCAATTAATGACTTCCGGGAATCGTGATGATCAATGGGCTTTATAGAAACTTAAATAACGTACTTATAATATAGAACTCACTGCATTAGCTTTGGTAACCCGACAGCGCAGAATCTGACAATTACCCTTTTGGGAACGTCCATTACGTATTGATGACTTAACATGTTTGACTGTGCGATAACGACCCTATCAAATGCATTTAATATTATTTGAATAGGCCGTTTTACCTGTCTAAGTTCTGTTTCGTGATACCAGTTAAATGTTAAAACATTTCACAACATACTATATAATCGTACACAGCACACTACAATAGGAATCCGGTAACCCGGCGGTGACGTAATCTGACGATTGCCCGTGTGTTAACCCCCGTTAGTGGTTCCCATTCACGGATATAAACATGAATAAATGAATAAAAAATGAATGAATCGCTATAAAAATATGCCAGGTTTCACAATGGACCTCATGGGGAAGATGTAGTCGCAGTTGTGGCACTGGAGGATCACACAGCAGAACTAGACGTGTAACAACGCATCCAAGTCATGGGGGGAGAGCATGTCCATCTCTGTCTCAAAACAAGCCGTGTTTCATGCAAAACTGCCCCATCGATTGCAGTTGGACTAGTTGGGGAGCTTGGTCGCCCTGTGATGCGTGCTCAGCTGAAAGGGTAACAAAAATGATAACTGTGAAACAACATAGTGATTTTTTTAATCCTCGTTTTCAGTGTTAGTTAGAATTTTTTCTAGGTCAAAATTTATCAACGGAAATGTATGTGTTTTCTTAAGACTAAACTCTACAAAATTTGCACCCAGAGTCGCTATAGAAATATTTCAATAGCGGAAATGTTTGGTGGGGAGCCGTGCATGGGAAGTGATTTCGAAGTGAACAGAGAGTGTCCAAAACCAAAGATCTGCCCGGTTACATGTCCAAGTGGTTATTTCAATTGTTCAGACGGTTGGTTTTTAACCACTTTTATTTATTCTTTTGTAAAGAAGAAAACACTTAATGGTCGAGTATGAGATTTATGCATGCATATACATCATTAAAACAGATATACATTCATGAGTCATATTGTGACTAAAAAGAAAAATTTAGATTAAAAATTTAAAAATTAATGTCTAAGCATAAAGGAATCAAAATAATTTGTGTTCCCAAAAATACATATAAAAACAAAAAAAACCTTCACAGTTCGATTAAACAAAAAAACGAACTTGTTTTATTAAATATGATCAATTTTGAAGAAAAATTGCAATATGTCAATAAAGAGTTAAAGCTAATAAAGAGATGAAAATACATTTCTTTAACTCTAGATTGTATCTTGGGCTTCCGTCACATAATAAAACCATTTTTTAGAATTCATTTAGGACCTAATTAACATGAACCTTATAAATAAGCCCCATACCAGGCTATAGTTAATTAAAATGATTGTTATTAATAACACAAATTAAAGGCTTAACACATATTTGGCTACTTTTAATAAAACATTTTCCAGACGTGTGTTTTATTGATATTCCTCATTACTTTTTTCATGGGGAATATTTAGAAAGAAATACAAGTTGACAAACCAACATTTCGATACATTCAGTGTTATTTGTTGTTGACACCGCCAGGACTCACATGCATTAGATACGGTCTGAGATGCAACGGCGACGACGATTGCACTGATAATTCAGACGAACGTTGTAAAGAGACGATTTATCCGTGTGGGAATAAAACATTTTCCGCTATCCCGAATATCGATTTGGCTGGCGCAGGGTAAATGATTTTTTTATAAATTGACTTACAGGCTTTATTTTTACCACAACTATTTTTCTGTGTTTTATAATTATCGTCTATTGTGTTTCTAGCTCATATTATTAAGCTGAATGTTGGGCAACTAACCAGATGCAAATCCTGAATACTTTCGGACTTTTAAAAAATGTTTAATGTACCACTTTAAATATTTAAATGACGTTTTATATATAAAAAAAAAATTACAATAAAACCACGGTAGAAACAAAGTTATGCTCTCCCTAAACTACTATGTCGATAACCTATTTTTTCGGCCGCATTATATGCTACAGACGCTTAACAATACTGCCCCTTAGTTCAAATCAGATTAAGATCAGTTGCAAATCAGATTGAGATCGGTTGCAAATCAGATTGAGATCAGTTGCAAATCAGATTGAGATCAGTTGCAAATCAGATTGAGATCAGTTGCAAATCAGATTGAGATCAGTTGCAAATCAGATTGAGATCAGTTGCAAATCAGATTGACATCAGTTGCAAATCAGATTGACATCAGTTGCAAATCAGATTGAGATCAGTTGCAAATCAGATTGACATCAGTTGCAAATCAGATTGACATCAGTTGCAAATCAGATTGACATCAGTTGCAAATCAGATTGACATCAGTTGCAAATCAGATTGACATCAGTTGCAAATCAGATTGAGATACAGTGGATTGGCCCATTTCATAAAAATACTTTTACCATAGAGAAAACCATCAATTCATTAACTGTACTAAACACGTCTAGGTGGCTGTTTCTAAATTTCCTCAGTATCAGTGATTAAGTAGAAAATGCTCATACCTCTCTAACCCCTTTTATTAGGTGACTGAAAACGTTTAGTCTATATCGGATAACAATTTGAAACGAGTAACGAGATAAAATCAGGTGTTTTTAAAAGTACGACTTAACACGAATAAACTTTGCTTAAATTATTGGAAATATGCTGATCAAAAATGTCTGGTATACAAGGCTGTTTATTAAATTATTAAATGTTCTCATTAATTACAATATTATGCAAAAATACGGCAATCTTATTGAATGAGAAAAAACACAATTCTAGAATTCACAACAATGTGTTGTTTGCAAATTGCTGGAGCGGAACCGAAATATAATAAATTTAAACTGGGGACTAATTTACTGCGTTTGGTTGTACCATTAACTATATATTCCTCACAGACGTGCATTTTGCTCAAAAAGCACATTTATAATTATGTTGCAACTTGTACATATTAAATCAAGTTATCTAACCTAGTTCACTGGATAAAACGAAATACTGTAAATTCAAATATAATATTTGTTTTATACTGGATAATAGACATAGTTTTCCATTTAACAACATCATGTTGTACTAAATGTCAGCATTTTATAAATTGTATACGTATTAAAGGTTTGATATAACTACTGCTGTTTCAAATGGACAAATATTGGACAACCAACGGTACAATGGAAGATGTGCGAAAGTACTGAGCGGTGATCATTTGCAAACATTTCGGCAGCCAGCTAACATACAGTCATAGGCGCCAAGTTTCTAAAATGCGTAAGGGTGCGAAAACAAAATTCGCGCGAGAATTTTTTTTGAAGGTACATTTGTTGACCAATGAAATATCTTCAAAATAACTGTCTTTTAGGCTAACTTAAAGTTGGCATGGCAAAGCGAACTAAGCGCGGTTAAATAAGAGGTAAAAGATCATTGAAAACTTCAACGTTAACTTTCCCACAACCGGGGGAAAATTTATTCTCTCCCCGTATTCCCGGAAAGGCCCACGATCCTTAATAAACAGAATAACGGTCTTCTCTTTTATGCCAAATCGTGGCCGCCGTG
>CH002732.1:1508110-1531123 GCA_000149265.1 Ciona savignyi
ACAAAACCTCACCCAGTATTGACACACAACCTCACCCAGTATGCCGGTAAACTTCACCCAGTAATGCCGCACAACCTCACCCAGTATTGCTGCACAACCTCACCCAGTATTGCTACACAACCTAACCCAGTATTGCTACACAACCTCACACAGTATTGCCGTACAACCTCACCCAGTATTGCCGTAGAAAATTACCCAGTATTGCCGTACAACCTTACCTAGTATTGCCGTGCAACAATAACCAGTATTGCCGTACAACATCGCCCAGTATTGCTGCACAACCTCACCCAGTATTGCTACACAACCTCACCCAGTATTGCCGTACAACCTCACCCAGTATTGCTACACAACCTCACCCAGTATTGCTACACAACCTCACCCAGTATTGCTATACAATCTCACCCAGTATTGATGCACAACATCACCCCAGTATTGCTACACAACCTCACCCAGTATTGCCGTACAACCTCACCCAGTATTGCTACACAACCTCACCGCAGTATTGCTACACAACCTCACCCAGTATTGCTATACAAACTCACCCAGTATTGCTGCACAACATCACCCAGTATTGCTGCACAACCTCACACGGTATTGCCGTACAACCTCATCCAGTATTGCTGCACAATCTCACCCAGTATTGCTACCCAACCTCATGCGGTATTGCCGTACAACCTCATCCAGTATTGCCGTACAACCTCACCCAGTATTGCCGTACAACCTCATCCAGTATTGCCGTACAACCTCACCCAGTATTGCTGTACAGCCTCACCCAGTATTGCCGTACAACATCGCCCAGTATTGCCGTACAAGATTACCCAGTATTGTCATACAACCTCACACAGTATTGCCGCACAACCTCACACCTCACCCAGTATTGCCGTACAACCTCACCCAGTATTGCTGTACAGCCTCACCCAGTATTGCCGTACAACATCGCCCAGTATTGCCGTACAAGATTACCCAGTATTGTCATACAACCTCACACAGTATTGCCGCACAACCTCACACCTCACCCAGTATTGCCGTACAACCTCACCCAGTATTGCTGTACAGTCTCACCCAGTATTGCCGTACAACATGGCCCAGTATTGCCGTACAAGCTTACCCAGTATTTTCATACAACCTCACCCAGTATTGCTGCACAACCTCACACCTCACCCAGTATTACCGTACAACCTCACCCAGTATTGCTGTACAGTCTCACACAGTATTGCTGTACAACATCGCCCAGTATTGCCGTACAAGCTTGCCCAGTATTGCCGTACAACCTCACCCAGTAGTGCCGTACAACCTTACCCAGTATTGCTGTACAACATCACCCAGTATTGCCCTACAACCTTACACAGTATAGCTGTACAACCTCACCCAGTATAGCTGTACAACCTCACCCAGTATTGCTGTACAACCTCACCCAGTATTGCCGCAAAACCTCACCAGTATTGCTGTACAACCTCACCCACAGCATTACAACCTTACTCAGTATCGTCGTACAACCTCACCCAGTATCGTCATACAACCTCACCCAGTATTGCCGTACAACCTTACCCAGTATAGCTGTACAACATCACCCAGTATTGCTACACAACATCACCCAGTATTGCTACACAACCTCACCCAGTATTGCCGCAAAACCTCACCAGTATTGCTGTACAACCTCACCCACAGCTGTACAACCTTACTCAGTATTGCCCTACAACCTCACCCAGTATCGTCATACAACCTTCCCCAGTATTGCCATGCAACCTCACCCAGTATTGCCGTACAACCTCACCCAGTATTGACGTACAACCTCACCCAGTATTGCCGTACAACCTCACCCAGTATTGATGTACAACCTCACCCAGTATTGCCGTACAACCTCACCCAGTATTGCCGTACAACCTCACCCAGTATTGTCGAACAACCTTCCCCACGATTTCCGTGCAACATCACCCAGTATTGCTGTGCATTATCACCCGGTATTGCCTTGCAACATCACCCGGTATTGCCTTGCAATTTCCCCCAGTATTGCCGTACAACCTCACCCAGTATTGCCACACAACCTTATACAGTATTGCCGCACGACTTTACCCAATATTGCCGTATGATACAACCTCACCCAGTATTGCCAAACAACCTCACCCAGTATTGCCGTACAACCTCACCCAATATTGCCGTATGGTACAACCTCACCCAGTATTGCTGTACAACTTCACCCAGTATTGTCGTACAACCTTCCCCAACATTTCCGTACAACCTCACCCAGTATTACCGTACAACCCCAACCAGTATTACCGTACAACCTCAACCAGTATTGCCGTATAACATCACCCAGTATTGCCGTATAACATCACCCAGTATTGCCGTAAAACATCACCCAGTATTGCCGCACAACCTTACCCACTATTGGTACACAACCTTTCCCAGTATTGCCAGAAACATCAGACAGTATTGGGATACAACCTCACCCAGTATTTCCACATATTATTACCAGTATTGCCATAACCTTACCCAGTATTGACACACCTCACCCAACACCCAGTATTGCCGTACTACCTCACCCAATATTGCCGTATAACCTCACCCAATTTTGCCGTACAACACTCAGTTCAGTGTCTACACAAAACTAGCATAGTGATGCTATAATGTCAGCACACAATCTTACCTAGTAGCAGCAAACGACTTCCACGATGTTGTCACAGACATCTTCGGCCACAGTATTAGCCGGCAACCTTAACCGGTCGCTAACATTTTACTAATACCAGTACTTTTGGTAGTTTAACATGTACCACACTAAAATAACGGTAACTGCCTAATTGAACATGCTAAAATGGAATTCTAGCTAATCCTTCGAAGCTTTTCAGGCTACACCAACCTACGCTACAACACACTGTTTAATCTGAAAATAAGTCATGCGTAACCACTGCGATGATTTTACAAAATATGGCGATCAACCATAATATGCTTAATCGCCGTACCATGTGGTATGAAAATACGACCATGGCTGCATACTATGCGCTAATCATACCAAACCATGTCCCATACTATGGGCTAATCCGTAACGAATCGGGTGATCCTTAATAAACAGAATAACGGTCTTCTCTTTTATGCCAAATCGTGGCCGCCGTGGTTTGCTTTGCGTTTGCTAAAATAACTGATAAATGTCTCTCGTTGGCGTTTCGCCATGATAGCCTACTTAAATTGCTCTAAAAAGAGGAAATATAAGATGCATTTAATTACATAGCAGTTTAAAATATTCCCGTCGCGCTAGAACCAATGCAGCATTTTTTGAACGTTTTTGTTTCTGGTTCTTAATATTAATTGCACTCCGATAAGGTATAACACGATACGCATTTACTTTGTTTCATTACAATGGCAGCTGTTGCATACTTAGCCAATAAATGACAAAGGAATGGTGGATTCATGACAAAATAAAGTGCATTGTTATATGGAGAAAGTGAACATGAATAAAGACGTGGCATAGCGTTGAACTTGTTTTTTTTTCCGTATCTGGTTTCTGCTCCAGAATTCTGTGATGATAACCTTGTTCTTTTGTAGTTTTTTTGTGTCTACTTTATTTGTAGACGTTTCGGCTACTTATAAATTCGTTATTTAAACACGGACGTAAAATTAAACTAAATCGGTTAGGTTCCATGCGCCGTAAAACGATTGAACCAAAATCCAGATTTGGAAACAAAATTAAATACTTACCATTAGAATTAATACATCGTTGAATAAACTCAACATGTTAGGTGGTATATGGAATTTATTCATGTTTTGTATTCATGTTCTGCGCTAACCGCCGACCGTACGAGTTTTAATGAAGAAATACTTATTGCACGCATCATCATAAAGAAACACGTCTACACTTTTCGCGAAGATGCGAGAGATATAGGTGGCGGTAAGATAAAAAAAGGACGTTATGCAGTGAGTGCGTGGTCCGTTTTGAACCAACGTTATCGTTTGGCAGTTGGTGTATCGATCGAATATATTATACTTATTGGTAGGGCTAAATTGTACAATTTGATATCTGTTTTTACAAAACTATTTAATTATCAAAATATGATTAAAAATATATATCCATCTCAACTGAAAATTTTTTTTTAAGCATGCAAATATGCGCGGGTGCGCGGCACCTGCGCACCCGCTAACATGGCGCCTATGCATACAGTACTATAGATTTCAGGTGCTACATTATAAAAACGTTAATAGCTTAGTATAGGTATGGGTCACCTTTCAATCTGAAGGGGACACCTAATAATATTTTTTTCGTTTTTTTGAAGATTGTATTTCAAGTAATTGGTTTAGAAATAACTCCCTTGATAGGGATAATTATGTTTATGTTTGATTTTAATTTAATGTGAGGTTCGTTGTTCTACAAATTATGTTCTAAGTAAGTAATGTGGAATATATTGTTTGGTTTAAACGTTGATGGTTTGGAGAATGGCTTACGCAATAATATGTAGGTAACTTAGAAACAGACACATTTAGATGACCACCGGCGAGTAAATGTATTAGTGGATCCGTTTGATCCTTCAAAACCTATTCTTTAGGGATTTTATAATTTAACCACTTTCTTATTGTTTTAGGTAAGTGTTGATACGAGTTTTACCACCCGATCCTACGACAGTTCTAAAGATTACGTCGAAGAACAAAGACGTGAAACAGATACAAAGATAACCGCATCGGTTTCAGCTGGCTGTAAGTTATCATTCTTTTTCTCTCATAAATGTCTTGCTTATTCTTTTTAAACAAGCTAAAGTATATTCAAACAAAATTACGTTTATCAAGTTATTGTCGGTTATGTTTGAAACTTATCACTTATTAGGTTTACTAATAAATTTCAACATAGTAATGTAGAAGTACTTTTTAATGCTGAAATTGTTTAGTTGTCGTTCCAATTAACTTGCGGAGGGTATAACAATTTCAGTCTTTTTTGGGGGCGTATCCGTAAAGTCAAGTTATTCCAACAACAAGTACACTAAATATGTGATCAAAGAGTCGTCAAACGAAGATGCAAAATTCTTTAAAGTAACAAACACAGTTAAACTGGCCCAATTCAGGTTTGGATTTTATAGTTTTTATGTATTTTACCTATTCTGTTGGTCGATAACTGCGCAATAAGACTAAAGTACTATCCAGTTGTTATTTTATACTCATTAGTGTTATTCTACAATAAAAAAATGTTTTAACCTGTTTTCTTTACAGTACTGTTAGAGGAAACAATGTTTTAACAAGCCACTTTAGACGTCGCCTTCATGAGCTACCAGACCACTACGATTATCAGAAATATCTAGAAGTTATTTCAGATTATGGGACTCATTTCTATTCGTCGGGTATCTTAGGGGGGAAATACGAATACATCTACCGATACTCTAAAACCGATCTTAAAAAATCAAGTAAGTGTTAGATCAGTAGTATACGGAAAAACAAAAAGGAGGGAAAGCGGAAAGTAGGGAAAGTGGGATAGCGGGAAGAAGAGAAATAATTTTAAACATGGGGTTGGAGTTAGGGTTAGTTTTGGGGTTTAGATTAGTGTTTAAGGAAGGGTTAAAATTAGTTTTCGTAAATTTTAGTGAGCACTTTTCCTTCCTTCCTTCCCGGTAAGCACTTAATGTACATCAAACTGAGGCTACAGCTAATCGATATTTGTGACGTCACTGAGTCGCTTGTCGGAACTCCTGGTGTGTTGTGCGTAATTTTTTTGAATCTTTTTTTCTTTTTTTAGGCCGATTCTCTTCTTTTCAAACTGTATATCGGCAAAGATAATTTTAAAACCGAATCTTCTTGATCAATATCCAGAAAATTCACAAATTAAAGGGTGCCTCTAAATACTACGGGATCGCTTGGAGCGCTTGATTCACTTAGATTGCTATGGAAAGTAATTCTTACCCTGTCCCTAACACTAATCTCAACCCCAGAACTAACTTTAACCCCAACCCTAACATTAATATTATAGCTTTTGTAATTACGAAGTATACTAAGCGATCCATGCAATCCAAGCGATCCTGTAGTATTTAGAGGTAGGCTACCGCAAATTTAATACCGGTATTATATCAATACCAATGCACAATAACCCCATGGTTGACTGATTGGGTTAGGATTGGTGTTCAGGTAGAGATTAGCGTTAGGGTTGGGGTTCAGGCTTAGAGTTAGTTTTCACGCAAATAGTGTGTGCAGTGCATAGACTAAGCACACCACTGAATACCCAGCATTTGGTTTAGCACCCATCACATTTCGAAATGTTTTAAAATCTTCATACAGAAGCGCGCTAGATATATATATACCGGTAGATATAATCCATAATACACCATGTGTTTCCACAAGTTACTTGTCGTTTCGCATGAACAACTCTCTCCTAGGAAAAAAATTACCCATAATACATCAGGAATTCCCATAAGCTACTGTATGACGTCACAAATGTCGATCAGCTGTAGCCTCAGTTTGATGTACATTAAGTGCTTACCTTCCTTCCCGCTTTCTCTTCTTTTAGTGTTGCCTGTGGTACAGTGCGCATGTGTTTAAACAGATATAATATGGATTCACCTTATCTGATTCCAACAATTTGATGTTACTAATAATGGAAATATCCTACCGATTAGTTTGGTGGGTTGATGCATCGCCTTTTATCCAAAGGGTTACCGGTTTAAAACTGTTCGCTATTTAGTCGATTGTGTCCTTGGGCAAGGCACTTAGCAGATATTACCTAAATCCAGCGGATTAATGTACAAAGAAATTGAACGTATCAAATATATACAACAGAGTTCTATAGTTTGATAACCCAACTGTGAGTGCGAGGTATTCTGACGATTACACTTTTGTTTCTTCCAGTTGCGTTTTCCCATTCACTAATGCCATTTTAAATCTTACTCGAGTTCCTACGAGAGCTTTTGACAACCGAAAAACAGAGACGCATGTACTTTCTTCAATATATTATTGATTCAGCTAATATCCAGTAACTTGTACACAAATAATATACGTTTGCACTGGATTGAAGCTTCATAGCAGTATTAACATGATACCTGTTTTAAAGAACTAAGCGAATCAGGCCAAAAGAAATGCTTGTCAGTAGAAGCTTCTGCTAAGTTCTTTAAGATTGGGACGTCCGCAGGCACCACAGTTTGTTCTTCGAACAGTTTGTCCAAACAAAATGGAAGTAAGTACTGAAAACTAATTGAACCATTTAACATATACGGATATTATGTTACTATTTCTAACGTGTTGAACTACAGTTTCTTCTTTATGTGTCCGACTGATTACCTTGGTAAGTTTGAAACGTATTATTTAAGATGTGTGTGCGGCTCTAAAACAATATTTAAATGTGCAATAATTTCTAACAATTCGCCCATAACACACTATAGACAGCTTCACAAAGTCAGCCCAGGAGGAAATTTCAAAGATCGTCGGCGGAGAATCAAGCAGTGCAGCAAGATTATCATTTAACCATCAAGTGGAGTCAAATGAAAAGGACTACAGTGCTTGGATTACTGCACTTTTTTCAGACTAGTTAAAATTATTTACCATTGCAGCTCACCCTTATAAGCGAAGTGATACCAGATCCCGTAAAGAGGCAAAACATGGAGCGCGCTCTCTTTCACTACATGGCTAAATATGATACCGCTGTATGCATAGGAAAGTGCTACAACGGCGCAGATGTCTTTGTAACTGACGGTGGAGCATCTTGCACATGTCTGTGTAAAGCGTCATATACAGGTGTGGATTGTAACCACACGTCTATTAGCTTGTAGTTTTAAAAAAAATGATAATCATTGTAATCCAATATGAAATGTATATACCTATAATTTTTTGAGAATACAGAACACACAATGAAGATATTGAATATTTTGTTTTTCGTTTTAGATGGTTGGTAATATAAACAGTATAAAATTAAAAAGGATTTTAACAAGAATAAGCGCACAGATAGTCTGGTTTAAAATTCGTGCATGGTTTACGCGTATCTGATCAACGGAATTTAACATAACTGACGGTGATTGGGCAGTTACAGTAAATAAAAGCATGTCGGTGATTCACCGTGTTATAGTAGTTTAATCAATGTTGTTAGAAATAGGAAAATCTGTAAAATTATTTTACATACGTTCATCAAGCCGCAGGTTTCGACCGCACGCAAAATGTGTCCAAATAGAATTTAACTAATTGGTTTAACTTTAAAACATAACTTAAACTCTCTCAACTTAACACAGTAAAACTGATTTAAAAAAACACAACGACAAGGAGTCTTGACTAAAATATATATCCCTGTGACTATAGGAACCCTACTCTTATAATTCTGGAGATTTAATAAAAAAGGACCATAGGTGCCCCATATATATGAATGGTTTACATATAAATGAAATGACCCCTAAAAACGGACCCTAATACAGTTTAAAAGGCAAGCAAAATTGCGCGGTGTAGTGCGACATCACACTATTAGTGAAGGTCGTATGCATGAGTGATTTTAAGAATGATGGGTTTCACCAAATTGAAGGGGCGTCTAAATCATACACAACACACTGTAATAGCTTCGGTATATAATCCAACGGTGGGCACAAGGTATAATTACCCGAATATTAACGCACATGCCATTCACAATGATAAGTATGGGATAAACAACACCCTACCCTCCTTATTTAAGACCCCTTTATCCATACAAACTGCCACTACAGGTCATATTACATATATATTAAATCAGGAAATTCAGCGCCAAAATTGACAACCTTGATTTTATACAACTGCCGTACTTTCAAAATTATTCCAAAATCAACGAAAACATTTAAATTTTCACTTTCAAATACGATGAGCAAAATATATATATGAAATGCTGCAAGTATAAGATCTCGTTTTTAAAACAAGTTGTCGTCCGACATTAATCACACACAAAGCAATTTTAGGAGAAAACTACTAGGCCTTCATGTCTCTGAAAATTCAGATAGTTTGACACATATACAACAGAAATCATTAAAACTTTAAAAAGACGGAAATAAAGTTTGCTGTCCCAACGGATTGATATTGTCAATTTACGTGACCAGATGAAAGTTGTATCAAGTTGCAGCTTTATTTTCTCCTGTGCAACAACTTGTCTTGTTGTTTTCAGGCGGCATTTCTCCGGTCAATTGAAAAGCTAGCTGAAATGTATAAATCATGAATTTATAAATTCGCACTCAAAGACAAATAAAATTCATATTAAAAAATATAAATATATAGATATATAGAATAATTTATATTAAATATGCGTTGTTTGATAAACACCGTAGCGTTTCACAGAACGGACAGTCGCCAGATTACCTTCTATACACCGCCGGGGTTAAGCTATTGCTGTTTGTTGCATATTAAAAAAAATAAACCATTTTAAAATTTAAACCCATTGAGGTGCTCAGTTTAGTTAATGTTTCTGCGCAATGACTCAACCGACTAGCTAGCGGATGGTTTCGATACAAAAACCATTCGGAAAAACCATTCGGGAGGGACGAAAAACAACACTCCAAACGATTGAGCCAATTAGATGGATATATGGGGCCGCAACCTGATGTATCCCAACCATCGTATACTAAAACTCTGTACTTATAGAGGTGTGAATGAATAAGCAAACGACACTAACTTCTTTCTGTTCATCTTCTTCTGCCTTTAACAACAACTTTGCAAGTTCGTCCAAGCATTCGTTGACATTTGTCCCCAGTTTCGCACTGGTTTCTATGTAGTTAGACTTTGTTGACTGTATAAATATAAAAATGACGTATGTAAAGGCAAACACCGGTTCTATTTACATCACATTTAGTGGAAAAATCACGTTTCATAAATAGTTATACTTAAAAATGTAACAGAATGTATCAGCAGTGTCACAATAGTGGATATATCCTCGAAGTAAAAACAAAAATAACAAACTATATAAGAAGACCAAATCAATGTTTCACTGCTAAGAAATTATATTAAAACACCAAGGAAATGTACCGCTGCCAATTTTTTGCCTTGCTCGGTAGAAACGCACTTTTTCCCGTACCTCGCACTAGTTTCTCTCATGTCAAATTTGTTTCCACATAGCACAGTAGGCAATGGCCGCCCCGCCCCTTCCTATAAGAATCGGTATATTAGAGGTTGGATTAAATTAAAGGGTGGCGCTCTATTTTTAATTCTTCCCTTATATTGTTCTATTAGAGGTGGTGCTCAAATAGAGGTTTCATGGTATATACCAGGTCTATAGGGGAAAAGTGGGTAAAATGGGCCGCCTCCAATTCTCAATATATTTTGAAGAATAAAATTTGCTACAAGAACCATTGTCAGTATATTAAATTATGGAACCTCCAAACCGAAGTTTGAGCGTGAAATCACCAAACTCAATGTTTTCTGTAGTTATTTCGGTTTGAGAAGGTCTGAATCTAAATTTGCAATTTTTGTTTTCTGCTAATATATAATAGAAAAGATAAAATACTAAAATAACTTTTACTGTAGTTAAATAGAACTATATAGCCTAGACCTACTTTTACTGGTAGTAATAAAACTTCTTTTTTAAAGAATTTTTTATAGAGATTTTAAGTCGTATGTTGGCACCTGTCTAATATGGGCCCCCTGTAGTCATTTGGTAACTAACGGGGCTAGACTTAGCATTAACAGTACTAAAGGGCTGGACTTAGCACTAACAGTCATATTATGTGTTTCACAATAAACTAAACGGGGTTTCTAAATGCTATTAATAACATGAATTGATAGTTATGCTTCCACTAAAGTAGCAAGGTGTTATTGCATTAGTATACTAGTAACTTGGTATTAAATAAAAAGTAATTGCAGTAATCCAAAGTGTTAAATTAAAAAAAACAAACTACATCATAAAAAGAAAAGTAATAACATTGTTTATATGGGAAGCGAATATAGATACTGTTATCTAACGAAATGTTAATATCGAAAACGGGCCGGGGCCCATTTTAGACTGCACCCTTGTCTAAAATGGGCCACTAACGAAATATTTTTCTTTGTTAATAAAATATATTTAACAAAAATTATTAGAAAGTTAACATGTTATGTGTGAAGACTTTGGTATAAGGTGACACCACATGAAAAACTTAAGTCCAGCGGGCTTTATATCAGTAAAAAATCCGATTTGCAACTAAAGGGCGCATTTTACCCAGTCTTCCCCTACACCGTATTGGTGACGAGCCCACCAGGAATTCGAAACCTACCCTTGTTAGAATAGAAATTAAACGGCTGTGTTAATGCGACCCATTAATATACCAAATTCTATAAATAATGGTCTGGGTGATTGGTCCATAGGCATAAATAATAGTTTTAAAATCTGCGTGTTCAAAACAAAGGAAAAGAGATATGGCCTAGTTAGGATGTTCTGTTTTTAATTGTGAATATGTGAATAGAAAAACGAACAAGATATATTACACTAGCCAGATTACCTCGCGCCGTGCTTAAAACGTGCCTTCACGTTTGATAGAACCCATTTATTTAACTGGGTTGAGACAATATTTACTAAGTGCCTTTCCAAAGGACTTCAATAAGTACACGACAGGTTTCGATCCGATCACCGTTTGGCAGCCTGCAGACGCCGAAGCTCTTACCATTACGCTAATCGACCAAATAGTGACACACAATAGTGCTGTTACACCTGTCACGCAAGAGAGGAAGTTATATGAGATTTGCCGATTAAATTTGCAATGATGTAGCCTATGTTTTAATAGAACGTGTTAGATTTATACTAACATTGATATCACTCTGCTACTAAAGCACGGGTGCCTTTAAATACTACAGTAGCGCTTGGATCACTTAGATTGCCCTGGAAAGTAATTCTAACCCTGTCCAAAACCCTAATCTCAACCCCAGAACTAACTTTAACCACAACCCTAACAATATTATCATGGCTTTTGTAATTACGAAGTATAGTAAGCGATCCAAGCGCTCCAAGCGATTCAAGCGCTCCAAGCGCTCCAGGCGATTCAAGCGATCCTGTAGTATTTAGAGGTACCGCCATATCACTCTGCTACTTAAAAACACCACTTACAGCGACAGCAGACATCCAGTCTCTCACATTGATGAACGAGTTTTCGTAGGTACAATCAAACAGGAGCAGCACGCCATCTGCTCTCCTATATATAATGAGTTAACATACTTGTTTAATAAGTAATAATTGCTCATGCTATTTATTTATTAAAATAAAATCTTAAATATGTCCTAACAACTGTCCGGCCGGTTGATCTATCGGTTAAGTGCGATCGAAAGGTTGCAGGTGCGATACTGGTCGCTAGCTAGACGGTTGTGTCCTTCGGCAAGAAACTTTTCGGACATTGCCTGAACCCAGCGGATTAACCCTTTGACGACGACGGAACTTTTGCAGTTTTTGGCACTTTTGAGTAAGGTTGCTTTAACCTTGTTTGCTGCGAATACTGTTGGACTTAGGGAAGAACAATCTATTACAAAGTTGTCCAGTAGATAATTTTCTACAAATTGGTATTTTTATTTTTTTGATGACGTTGTAGTATTTGTAATGACGTCATAATTAGTAATTTATACTCTAATTACTCGTTACTGGTAGCTTGTAGAAGATAGTAATGTATTACAAAAGTGTTCAAAATGAAATTTCCTACAAAGTTACGTCTTTTATTTTTTGATGACGTCAACTAAGCGTGATGACGTCACATAAAACTGACAAATATGGCATTTCATCACCACAATCACTGTCGGCCTCGATCATGCTGTCAGCCTAATCGGCTGTAATCTATTCCGAAGTTGTCATATTTCTTCCGAATATCAAATAATAATTGAAAAACAAAGTAAACAAAGTCGAAAAAATGAATAAATATCAATAGTAATTAGAAAAAAAACATGTACACAAATGTTTACATATATCGTTGAAAAATCGAAAATGACTGGTAAACTCGAAAACAAAGACGGCTACTGCTAGTTTTATTCTCACAGCAACTGGTGTAACAATTTTAACTCCCCAGAACCCCAAAAAGCGATATTTTACCTAAAAGTTAAACTAGATACAAAATTTTTGAAGAAAAATGTTTGGAGCAATATTACTCAAAATTTTTAAATGGAAGGATTATATTTTTATGCGTTATTTCGAAAGATCTATTCAAATGCTTTCTAAAAATATCAAAACTGGGAAAATCCCCCAAGAAACGACTGAATTGTGCATTTTTTTTCGGGGACACATCTAGGTTACAAATATGTAACCGTCGTCGTCTAAGGGTTAATGGGTTCTACCAAATTAAAGGAATTAATGTATCTATCATATATAATACACTGCAATATAGCTCCGGTATCCCTGGGCGCGAGGTGATCTGACGATTGCTCGTGTGTTAACCCCCTTGGTTTTCCCATTCATGGGGATAAAGAAGAATATCCTATCTTATTTTAACTGTAAGTCCCAACAACTAACTTTTCAAAAATTGTTGGGGTTTTCGCAACAATTTTCTTTTTCCCAAATGGCTAAATAATCTCGAAACTGAATATCTTTTTAAATTGTGGATTACAAATGCATTATTGACCAAACTACTCAAGTACATTCCCGCGTAACAATAACGGTTGTTTCAAACAAAAGTCCACAAGAATTGTTGATTAATGTGCAGAAACAGATAAAATGTATTTTGATGCTCTATGTTGAAGGTAGTTAAGTCCGTCACTGGATCTTTTGCACAGATAATACGTGAAAAGAAAATTCTAAAACGCAACAATAAACTCTACAAATGTATTTCGACAAGAGCTAGCGTGCCGTTTTCAAGTACGTCACGTGCTTCGTTTGGCGGGCTTGTCGCGTGTTGGACATGACTTTGATAAAGGAGAGAAACTAATCTCGAGAAAAAAGGAGAGAAAGAACTGAAGAGTGTCAACCACGTATGAACCACCACTATTTTTAAAAACCCTGTTGAATGCACGAATAAACGCTATATTTTACTGCATGCAGAAACGACCCGGTTCCATAGCTACTTCTTCGCCCTTGGTGTATATCATACAAAGTGTATAACGTTTGTTTCTGAAAGCAAAAACTAATGGCTTTCCAAGTTACCAATACAAACTTGATATCTATATTTTCTAAATAAACCGAATGGGTGACATATGGTTAGGCCTACCTAGCTCCGATGGTAAATACAATAAGTACAATCACATACAATAAGTACAATCACTGTTTCTGCAAGCAGAAACTAATGGGTTCCCAAATTACTAATCCAAACTTAATAAGATGTTTTCTGAATAAAATATTCAAGGTATGAATTTTATATTTGAAGGGATTATCGTGGTATCGTGCGTTTTGTAAGGGCCCTTTTGTCACTTTCTCAGTTTATTTTATTTTCCTTAACTTTTCTTACCATATAAGGTAAATAATCTTCCAAAGTTTCGAATTATCGGTTGTTATAGAATAACAGGTGAAAAACATTCCCAAAACGGCAGTCGTGATTATATTCTTGGGTATTTTGGGAATTTCCCTGGCGCAATGCATCTTAAATTTGCTACGGTATAACCATATTAGCTTACAGAGAATTTAACTTGATTGCACATTTTCTTTTTAAAAAACGTAAATGTGACCGCTATCACCAGTACCAGTAAATTTTAATATATGGGAATCCCCCGGTAATGGGTTAAAGATAGGTTTGGGGCATATGCACTTTTTATCGTATTTAAATTCTATATTTATTTATCTCAGTTTTGTGTTTCCGCCTAATTTTTATGCTTAATAAGATTGGTTGAGCCCATTCTAATTTGGGTTTGTTTCAAGGTACACTGGATAATTTAAATTTAGTTATGTTTTATGATTCGTGTTGTAATTCTCTAAGTAAAAGTAAAAATTTAAGTAAATTTAAAGTAAAAATTTAGATGTAAAAAAATATTTTTTCTATTTCTGTAGATATCGGCAATAACGTCAAAAATGATAAAAAATGGCGGGAATTCCCCATAGGTTTATTGAAAATTTTAAGTATGGGCATGCCAGTTATGATTTCTAAATGTTTCAACCGGATTCGATAACCCATTCTTTCCAATGACCTGGCGACTGGACATGCCTGTCACCAGCGTTACGCAAAAAAAGGAGAGAAAAAATAGTAAAATCAAAGTGTGTTCCCATCGGAATTCTGAAGGGAAAACATAATAATAAGAGCCGCATCAGAAAGATAAACGAGCCGCATATTGCCGACCCTGGCTATAGTTTAACGCTAGGTTTGTATTTAGGCGGAAGGCTACTGTGTTTTATTGTAAAACTTGATATTTCTAAGCGAGGTTTTAGGACAAAATGATACAAAAAGAATCTTAATATTGTTAATTAATTAAGAATAAAACACAATAAATTTATAACAAAAAACTTTCCAAAACTATTCCTCGATGACAAACTAGTAGTCGTTTAATTTTGATAGGCTAGAAATAAATATGAACATCTATGCAACCTGAAATAAGATTTGGCGATGCTTCGGAAACGTTCCTGCCCAGCGGTGTCCCACACTTGTATGGTTATCGGTTGGTCTCCCACTGTTAAGGTCTTCGTATGTGAATCCACTCCTGCGGATGATTAATTTGTAGGCGGGTACAGGATAGGATAGGATATTCATGTTTATGTCCGTGGATGGGAAAACTAAGGGGGTTAACACACGGGCAATCGTCAGATCACCTCGCGCCCACCGTCGGGTTACATTGCAGTGTGTAATATATAATTCACACGTTCCCCCAAATTAGTAAAACCCATTAAGCCGCTGGGTTCAGGTAATGATCGTTAAGTGCCTTGCCCAAGGACACAACTGTCTAGCTAGCGACCAGTTTCGAATCTGCAACCCTTCGGCTAAAAGGCGACGCACTTAACCACTACATTAACCTGTCGGACGAAAATGGTAAACGCAGGCATGCGATGTTTTTGTTGTGCAAACGGAGGGCAAACAAAGTTGGGCCGATAGCTGCACGAATGGGCAATACTAAAAGGAGGGAAAGCATGAAGGAGGGAAGGAGGGAAACTGCTTAGAAAATCGGTAAAAATTAAATTTAACACTTTTCTAAACACTAATCTCAACTCCAGAACTAACCCTAACTCTAACCCCACGTTTAAAACTAACCCTAATGCCTTAATATTAATTTTAGAGTACAGTTTCCCGATTTCCCGCCTTCCCGCTTTCCTTTCTTTTAGTTTTTCCCTACACGAATGAGCAAAGTATAAACAAGCCTTATACGGCATTCACACCTATTAATCACATTAATTTAAAAGCATGTTGAAAATAATAAAGCAATTTAAATAATGAATCATTATTGAAGCTGGCCAAGCAATAAAGGATGTTCATGTTTTATCCCTGTGAACGGGAAAACGCAGGGGCGTTATCACACGCGTAATTATTGTCACTTTACACTTTTCATACACAAGAGATGGTTATTTGATGGATAGTCTTTAGGTTAACTTTCGCCCTCTTTCGTTACGAGACACAGTGCAGTTTGATGAACACGATTGAGACTTCCTTACAGTTTTAGTACAGCCCGTTGATCAACTTCAGGCCATGCTCGCTTATTGTCTTGCCCAATAACATCATCGAACACCCACTGAACAATTCTAACCGATGCACTAACCCACCAATTTATTCAGCTAATAACACGGAATAAATCGAATAAAACAAATGTATTATGTATAAGTCGAACTTTTCCTACCTAAAGTAGCGGTCATGCTAGATTTGAATTCATTCTTGCACATCCGCATAATCAAACTGGTCTTGCCTACTCCCGAATCCCCGATCAATATTACTTTATAAACTCTGTTTATTCCATTTTCCTCCATTTCAGTAGCTGTGTATTACTAATCTCTTAAGTCCGTTCCCTAAAATAACGATAAATATGACATGCTATCCAAAAAAATACAAAAACCAAATTAATCAATAGTAATTGGATTTCCACCGAATAAAATCCTGGTCATTTGTAAATCAAAAGCTATGATTTGTAAACACGACTGGCTTATGAAACAATGTTTTCCATCAAGCCCTTGGGAAGCACTCGATACTAGTAAGTGTTTGCGCTTTATCGTCAAAAACGTTGCTTCAATTCTGCTATACTTTTTGAAAAGTCTACCCGGACATGGAGTATTGAATTGTTGCTAATCCAAACAAATCACACCGAGTTAAAACGCTAACAATCTAAGAGACACGAGCATAGCGATCGAGTGGGATGTCGTAAAGCGATGTTCGCGAAACTTCTACGGTAAAACGACCTACATTACAGCCGAATCTTTAATGTTTACGAGAGAGTTGTTAATATTGTTATTTATAATAGGCAACGCTAGGTCTGAGATTTAAACCAACATTCTACCTTTCTTGACACAGCCGAAGTATCAAACAGAGAAATTGCATTGAAATATAATTTTTTTCTGTCTAAATTATCTAAATTAAATATAAACTACACGGTCGTGCATATTCACGCAAGAAAAATAAAAAAGCTACAAACACGTAAAATCAATACACACTAAAATGTAAATTAAACAATAAAAAAACGAATAAAATACCGAAACATATTGAAGGTAATATTTTGTTGACTCGAAAAAGTGCAGAATCTCAATGTTTATTTTGCTTCTTATGCATTGCTCTTGCAACCTGTGTTATGTGTGTTGGCACTTGCAATGGTTTGTCTGCTAGACCTTTTTCTTGTGTGTCACATCGGAAATGAGCGTGAACGTGAATAATATCGCCGATATAACCAGCACTTTAATGCACAAAGTCTTCGAGTCTGCCGACTTCGGCGAGCCGACCAAATGTTTCGCGAACACCCCAGTGAGGGAAAAGATCTCGTGAGCGACGCAAACAAATATAAAAGTTGTGATGAGGAGATTTAGCATCGGCCAATCTGGTGACGTAAGAACAAGAATGCCCTTCGTATCAGCCGCCAACCAAATGTGATATTGCCCAATGAACAACTGAAAAAAGAAACATTCAAATAGTTGGTCATTTGCGGAACTTTCAGGTATGTTGCCGACTCATTTTTTTTGGAATCAATGGTTCTTTAGATTATGGAGAAAGTTGGTAGTACTAACCGATTTGTTTTAAATGCTCAAATAGTTTCGGCTTAGGAATATATATATATTATATTTATTTTATTGGGGGTGGAGAAACAGTTATAACAAAAGAAACAGTATAATATGTCAAGCCTACAACCTATTTAATAGGCCCAAAAGAAAAATCAGTAAAGTTTTTATACTAATTGCAAATTCAGTTAAATGAGTCATTTCCAACATATACAACACATAATATAGGATAGGATATTCATGTTTATCCCCGTGAATGGGAAAACCAAGGTGGATAACACACGGGCAATCGTCGGATCACCTCGCGCCCACCGTCGGGTTACCGGAGCTATTGCAGTGTGTTGTATGTGAGAGACACTTTCCTTCAATTTGATAGAACCCATTAATCCGCGGGGTTCAGGCAATATTCGTAAAGTGCCTTGTCCAAGGACACAACCGACTAGCTAGCGACCAGATTCGCACCTGCAACCTTTCAATTGAAAGGCGGCGCACTTAACCACCAGAATAACCGGGCGGACAAGATAAAGATAAATGAGCATAGATCTATCCCAATATATTGACACGACTCAATATACATGTACAAGAGCAGAAAATAAACATATCAAGTTAAAGCTCAAATACAAAACATACCAACCTCTAATGATATTTTGCCGAACCATGCAAAGAAAGCACTGTAGCCTGCTCGTAGATATCCAGGGATATTACGAATCAAAATGAAAGCAGATATCTGTAGATTGGAAATAAACGCATAAGTTTCAACTGAAGTTGAATCAACATTTCAATGTTTTTTAGTTTAGCTTGATCATGGACTAGGATAGGATATTCATGTTTATCCCCGTTTATGGGAAAACCAAGGGGGTTAACAAACGGGCAATCGTCAGATCACCTCGCGCCCATCGACTACTTTTAGCTGAAATTAATACCAGCGTCAGCAACTTTGTGAACTACTATAAGAGTTGTTGAGGTGAGAAATAAAAACATCACAAACGTTCAGAACAGGAGATATGTTTAATTTGTAGCATGTTTTGAATTAACTTTTTTAATGCGCAGATACAAGAGTACAGTACTTGCACAAAACATACAAGAGAGTAAAACATGGAAATTCTTTCTTCGGTGTTATTTATCATTTTAGCAGCCACGGCTCTAAGATAATTATTTTTTTATAAATTCGGTTTACAAATCGGTGGCCCTTAAGTTTTGCTTAATTTTATTCAATTGGGAAAAACACAGACATCGTATAATGTTTGCTCCTGATAATATTTCATTTTGTCAGGTTTAAACACAAAAGAAATCCAAAATACTCACAGGTATAAGTGATGCGAATGAGTGAACTTCATTACAACTTTGCTTATCAGTGCAATGCATTGCCCATATAGAGTAGAGCTATGAGAAAATTACCGTGGTTAGATTTTAAAACGTGAAACCAAGCATTATAGTTACCAGTGTACATATAATCGAAGTTGTGACTGCAATAAGAGATACTTTGGTTGAAAACAGACAACCTTGTCTTGAATCATCAACAACTGACAATCTGTACATAGTTGGAATCAATATTTGCGACCAAACCAAATTACAAACTACAATATAAATCTAAAACACGACAAAATAAAGCAAATAGAAACACCGTTCAAGAAAACAAAATTAAGAGCAATGTGATTCATTGCTATGCCTTTGCTATGACATTAAGTTTTGCCAAATGATTTTTGTTTCTTCTCCAAATAGACATTTATGCCCTATTTGTTCTCCAATACCAAAATTGAAGCACAATGCTCTTAATTTTGTTTTCTTAAACGGTTAAACGACTGAAGATACCCCTTTTGTGAAAAAAGTATCTTCAATACCAAAACTGCTGCACTGATTTAGAATTACATGTCACATTGAAAATGCAGTTTTGATATACAAGATGTAAGTATTGGTATTATATGCAAGTATTGGTATCATATGTAAGTATTGGTATTATATGTAAGTATTGGTATTATGTAAGTATTGGTATTATATGTAAGTATGGGTATTATATGTAAGTATTGGTATTATATGTAAGTATGGGTATTATATGTAAGTATTGGTATTATATGTAAGTATGGGTATCATATGTAAGTATTGGTATTATATGTAAGTATTGGTATTATATGTAAGTATTGGTATTATACATAGTATTGGTAATATACATAGTATTGGTATTATACATAGTATTGGTAATACAAGCTAATGGGTTACCTTTTCAGCATAATATAGCTAAACGCAAAGAGGGATCCATGAAGCACGGCAAAGCGGTCAAGATGACATCTGAACCACCACTCTCTCACCATACCACTCGGCAGCTCAAACAATCGGATCACTGGCCACCAGGAGAACATGGATTCAAATAAATTCTGTGATGCATTGTGTGATTGTTAGCTTTATTTTCACACAAGGAGAACATGGATTCAAATAAATTCTGCAATGTGTGATCGTTAGCTTTATTTTAACATAACAGATCGCAAAATTAAGAGATTAAGTATTTTATAGGAAAATAAGGTAAGATTTTGTGATAAGTTTGTGATAAAAATGGTAAACACTGTACACGATACACAACGTTGACATTAAAGTAATTTAATTAAATATTACAAAGCTTACAAAAATAATATTTTACACGGCAATAGCAGGATAGGATATTCATGTTTATCCCTGTGAATGGGAAAACCAAGGGGGTTAACACACGGCCGATCGTCAGATCGCCTCGCACCCATCATCGGGTTACCGGAGCCATTGCAGTGTGTTGTATATAATAGACACGTTTCTTCAATTCGGTAAAACCCATTAATCCGTCGGGTTCAGGCAATGTCCGTAACATGCCGTGCCCAAGGACAAAACCTAGCTAGCAACCAGTTTTGCACCTGCAACCTTTTCGATTGAAAGCAATATTTAAACTAATCAACACGTAAAATAATATTAAGATACAAAATATCTTCTAACCTGAGAGATAAAGACGACAACAATCAGAAAAAAGAGAAAACTAAGTTTGAGAATCATCTTAAAAACTGGGGATTTGAACGCAAACTCCTTTATTGTCTCCATTTCACTCAACTTTTCTGTTGAATATTGCAATTTATAATTGAAATTTAGGTTACTGAGGTATGATTAATGAAAATATACATATATTTTGCGTTGTACTGATCGGTATAAACAATCACATAAAATGCAGCCGAGAAAAACACAAAACCGGCCGGTTAGTCTGGCAGTTAAGTGCGTCGCCTTTCAATTGAAAGGTTGCAGGTGTGAAACTACTAGCTAGTCGGGTTGTGTCCTTGGGCAAGGAACATTAGGGACATTGCCTCACCCCAGCGGATTAATGGGTTCTACCAAATTGAAGGAACGTGTCTATCTTATACAACACACTGCAATAGCTCCGGTAACTCGGCGGTGGGCGCGGGGTGTTCTGACGATTGCCCTTGTGATAACCCCCTTGGTTTTCCCATTCATGGGGATAAACATAAATATCCTATCCTAAAAATAAAAAATTTTAATTAACAATTTTGCAGTTTTATTAAAATTATCATTTAAATCGAGAATTGATTTTATTAAAGTTAAAAATCCTATTGTAACAGTCACCTGCAGTATTTTCATTGGTGGGTGAGGAAATATAGGCTCTCGGCCACATGGCCATAGTCAGGTAAAGAACAAGGTACCAAAAGGAGCACATTGGGACGAAGTAATAAAACTGGTAGGAACGGTCCATGGTCAGACACAGCATAATTGTGAGGAAATTTAACCGAAACATCACCTGGTAGGAAAGAATTGTTGTTGGATTTGAATTTGGAACCAGCGACATAAAGGTAAGTTTCCTTATTATAAGGTTTAAAAAATATCTGCAGTAATAATTAATTATTTTCAAAATATTACTTTTGTTTCTATATAAAGCTAATTAAGTCATATTAAATAAAAAAGAAACTTTCAGAAAGTCCAATAACGATTGTCTGTTATTTAAAGAAGAACAGTGGTATATTTGTAAAAAAAATCATTATTAAATTTAGAATTACACCATAGTCGGTTCTTGATGGCACGTCAGACAAAGATAGAATAATGGAAAATGATAGCAGGATGTATATTTTGCAAACATTGTTCCAACGGTACTGTAAAAAAAATCTTAGTTCTCTGCACATCTATGATATTATTATCCAGCATTTCCATTTAAAGATCTAAGAATTTTTGTTTTTTAAGGAATTTTATAGCATTTTCATTTAAAATATATTTTTGTCCACAAAGGACAAACCACATTTAAATAATATATTTTTGTCCACACAGGTTTACCATTTAAAATATGGTTAATAAATAAAAATTCATTTGTATAAGAGTCACCATTAGTTCTCTGTGTAAAGCAATTCATAAAACGAAAATAAAACATTCAAACACTTTTACACTATAAGTCTAAGAAATTCCTGGGATTTTAAATTAAATAAAAACTTGTAAGAAATCTTACCCCAAAGACTCGATGCAAGCCAAAGTCTCCTTTATTCCAGAAATATGAGAAATGTCCATAGCCGGTCATGAACAAATACATTGAGACCAACAACCCGTATGTGCATGTAAATCGGAACATTCTGTGGAACATAAGTGTTACTAACATGAGATGTCATTTAAAAATAGAATTTTAAAAAAAATTATTACTTAAATTAATAGACCTAGAATATCACCATAAAAAAGGCTTAATTTAAGCTCCTTTAATGCTACCAGATTATATGTCAGCTTAAACCAGTGGTTCTCCGTCTTTTTAAACTCGTGGCGCACCCCATACCAATTAAGAAACGAACGGGCGCACTTTGCACGGGGAATCAAACCTAATATCTTCAATAATCATGCGTTTTAGGAAATATATGGAAAATTTCAACCCTCCGGACAGTGGTGTCTAGTTAGCGTGATTGCTTTCCCTAAGTTAACTGTAGCCCATGTGATACCCCATGGTTTTCCCACCTTTGAGGATAAAAACATGAATGTCCTATCCTATGTAGATTCCGTTTTATTGAAGTGGGAGCACTGTAATACATATCCTTTATGTTGCGCCAATCAAAGTTGGGGGACCT
>CH002729.1:3391-68079 GCA_000149265.1 Ciona savignyi
TGGAAAAACCAGGGGGTTAACATACGGGCAATCGTCAGATCACCTCGCGCCAACGTCGGGTTACCGGAGCTATTGCAGTGTGTTGTATAGGATAAAAACGTTCCTTCAATTTGGTAGAACCCATTAATCCGCTGGGTTCAGGCAATGTCCGTGAAGTGCCTTGCCCAAGGACACAACTGATTAGCTAGCGACCAGTTTCGCACCTGCAACCTTTCGATTGAAAGGCGACGCACTTAACCGTTAGACCAACGGGTCGGATTATTAGACCAACGGGCCGGACTGCGATATTTTCGGGCCGGACTGGGATATTTTTACGATATTATTAATAACATGGCACACTGCATTTAAAAGTTTGCCGACCCCTGGATACGCCATCTGTAGTGTCAGATGGACTTCTGTTAACGACTTTTCTACCTTTTGTGTTCTTAATACTTATTTTTCTCCAAGGTTAATTGTGGTAATACCGGAGTGGTAATAATTTGTTTAGATTTTGTCAGAGCTGAGTTAGCTGTAGGTACATCATTCATTAAATATTACAACAAAAAAGACGCTACAAGCTTGTTAACTGGTCTATCTAAGAGTTCCCATAACAAGTTATATAGAAGATTTCGAACTACATGTAACGGACAAATGGTATATACTGCGACGTGCAATTGAAGCCCCCAAAAAGTTTTAAAAATGTCTTTTTATAGAATACTTTATTTTAATTTGTTTATGTTGCATAATTTTTAATTCTACTTTGTGATATATATTGTCATTATTATTAATATACAAAATATTTGCAGTATAAAATATATTATATTTTATATATTATTTCTATGACTTTTAGTCCTAACATTCCCATGGCAACAAGAGGTTACTTGCCAAGCTAAGCAAGATATGACCAGCATATTTTGCGTTTGGATATTTCGTTGCTGTGCAAATTACTAATTTTATTTGTTCTTTAGTGGTGCTACTGGAAAGAATATATTATTATTATTGAGGAGATTATCTAACACTGATTTCCAGAAAATCCGTAAAAATGTCGGAAGAGTGTCGACTTGGAATTTACCGAGACAGTATGAACGACAACCCGTTGTTGATGAAGGTACAGTGAATATTTATTGTACAGTTGTTGTTTTTTAACTCCTGCCATATACGCTAGAGTTGTTCAGTTTTGCAGCTGGGTAACATTACAGTAGGCTTGTTTGTTGTTTCCATATGGGAACTATGACAATGCTGGGAACCACAACAAACTTTCCACACTCTTATACATTTGACCAGTTTTAGGTTAATTATTAAAGACAATAACTAGTAATTTTTATTTTTTTAACCTTTTTACACAAAAAATAATAGTATTTCTAGTCTTGCATTCTAAAATGTACCGGTAATAAATAGGGGGGTCCCTTTATTTTGTACAGGTCCGCTTGGTCCGCTATGTCCAGCGCTAGGTCCGCTAGATCCAGCGCTAGGTCCGCTAGGCCCAGCGATAGGTCCAGTGCCCTGCCCTAAACACTAATTTAAACCATGCCCTAAACACTAATCTCAACGCAAAAACTAACCCTAACTCCAACCCCATGTTTAAAACTAACTCTAGCAGACCTGTACAAAATTGAGGGACCGAAATAGGGCACTAATATTGAGGTGAACTTATTAGGGTAATAAAATTTGGCATGTACAAAGAAGGGTAAAAATAATCAGAAAGTAAAATTGACAAATGGTAAGTCTAATTTGTTACTTATGACCTAAGCTATAGGTCGACTAGACTAAGATATTACAATATACATTTTATTATAAGTATATAATTTGCACCACTGCCTAGGCCTATATACCCTATATTTAATTCCCAACTTTTTAGTTAGATTTTAAATTCTATACTGTTACCAATCAATATCTTATAAAGTATTTACTGAAAACTAAATACAACACCCAAACTGATGTACATATGCAAGAGGTCAAAATATTCATATTTTCGAATCTAACTAACAACTTCCACTATATTTTTAGTCTGAACTCGGTCGCCCTTTAAAGCGTTGCTTTTCGCTTCCGAGTGATAAATTCATCTACGGCCGTCCAAATCTAACACTCGATGGTGGTGCAGCGGAAGCTATGATCACACGCGAACCGATTCCGATTCACAGGAGAAAAGAAAAACCTTTGCAGCGTGATTTCATCGCTCTCAACAAGGGAGCGATTTCTTCTGGCCTTGTTTCTGCTAAGGTGAGTCATATGATATAATAGGATAGTTGGGGGGTCCAAGAAGCATCAGAGTTAGAAATGTAAAAAGACCTGTAACCTTATTGGTCATTTAAAACTTATTGGTCATTTAAAACTCATTAAAGGTCATTAAAAAAATCTATTAGATTACCTTATATGTCTACCATCATGTTATTGGCTATACTGGTACAAAATATGCAGACTACAGATTTGTTACAGGTTTAGTGCAACATATTAATCCACTTCGTTCAGGCATCTGCTGAGTACTCTTTCCAAGAACACAACCGACTGGTTTAGATCCTATAACATTCTGATTGACATTACATTATGTTACATTTTTAGCTATACCGGTACTTAATAGTACAAAATATAGATACTAAGACTGATCGAAATATAATATATTAAAAACCATAAGAAATAACTTATTCTGGGATCAAATCAATTGGTTTAATGATGAAATAAATGGAAGCAATATCTTTATTGTATTTAACAAATTGCAATCTAGCTCTTGTAACCTGATGGTACTGTCATAAGGTTTTTTTTTTAACAAATTGTTGCATCATTAAAACCCTGCTGTCCAGGAGCAAGCACAGTACCGAGCGACAAACGATGTTCGGAGGAGAGTGACAGAGGAGGACAAGATGAAGATTTTAACCCGAAGAATCCCACCCGACATGACATTTGGAATCAGCACCCGACCATCCACACCAGTGTTTGACCTTTTGGAGCATAAATACCAAGACAAGTGGTTGTCAACTCGTAGAGAGGCTGAGCTTGCAAGAAGGGCTAAAACTGTGCAACAGGTTTGTATTAGCTAGTTTTAGTTGAATAGATTATTTATCTTTAATCACAGTAAATCGGAAAACACAAGGGGGTTTGCCACACAGACAGGTCAGTTTTTTTCTGCACCCACCGCCAGGTTAGCGGAGATATTGTATTGTGTTGTACATGATCACGACTTTCTTTCAGTTTAAGGACAATTAATTACTATACAAGCAACTGGCTACCGGATGGATTTGATGCTACAACCTTTGAACTGAAAGGCGATACACTCACCATAGCAACTTTTCAGTCGAAGGAGTTTCGAAACTGGTCGCTGACTAGTCGGTTGAGTCCACTTGGTGGAAATTGTTTGTTGTCCCCAGTGAATTGATAGGTTCTATACTAAATTAAAGAAACATTTCAATCAAACACAACACTCTAATAGCTCTGGTAACCCGACAGTGGTCATGAAATAAATCTGAAGATTGCCTGTGTTTTAATGCTCCTTGGAGATAAACATGAATATCTTATCTTATACTTTTCCGCAAAATATAAGGTGTTGTAGTTAACAATATCAAAATAAATAGCTAAAAACAGTAATATGCTACAATTTTGGTAAAGAATATGATTTTTCTCTGCTGATTTACTAACAAAATTATTTAAACAGGATTATTAAAATGTAATGTTAATAGAAACTTTTATAACTATTTGATTATATACACACACATGTACTGCAATTATATATTCTTTCACACACATTATCCATCAATATCCCTTTGGTATATTAAGTATAATTACACATATCTCTACCACCATGATTAGAAATGATCAAAACTTATATTCGGCATGCCAATACAATGTAACAGTCTTTAAAAAGAAAACAGCAGATGACAAGTGTAAAATATCTAAAGCAGAAAATTTAGATCAGTGGACTACAGGTGCCATTTAGGCTTGCATTCATGGTTCCTGACCAGTTTCATTTAATGTAAACCGTACATGCATATATTTATATTAGGGTATATTCTACTGAATTCAATGATTCAACCCCCTTATTTTTCCAGCCATGGGGATCAACATGACTTTCCAATCTAAGTTAACTAATGGTATTTGGTCTGCAGAAAAAGCTGGATGGAAAGATATATGAAACAAGGGCCTCGTTATTGAGGAAGTACCAGCCTGAAGTGGAAGACCCTCCTTTATGGCAGATGCCAAAGTTCAACAAGGTATTTTATTGCATTTGTTAGACAAAAAAGCTACTGCATTTAAACCAAAGGGTTTAATGCATCAAACATAAACAACACACTGCAATACTACTGTTTACACGGTAGGCATTTTACTGAAAGGTTCCAGTACGAAACTGGTCGTTTACAAGTTGGTTGTGTCCTTGGGCAAGGCACTTAACAGACATTGCCTGAACCCAGCATAATAGTGGGTTCGTCCAAATAGAAACGTTTCTAACATTAATATCTGCACAGACGGCAGCTCACCTTGAAACTTTCCGCACACCTGAGAAAAGATTGGAGGCTTTCAAACATCACCAAACTGACGCCACCTCTCGCACTGGTGTGTTCGGGCATGGCATATACGAGGCAGCCAAATGCTAAATAACAATTCTATTTAAGCCACTTTGACATTTCATGTACTATTGTTTTTTTGTAGTGTCAGTTTTTCTAACTACAATTTGTAACAGCTCTAATAACCGGTCCTTCATGAAAATCGACATGTATTTCTCTGTACTTTTGTTTAAATGCAGATATATAAACATATATTGCTTTAAAAGTATAAAAAAACAATATGAGTCGCTATTTCTGAACGGGACCCATAGTTATTAGTGAAATTTATTATGTATTTGTTTAAAAATTAGATGTATTTTTTCCCAAAACGATCAAGGCTACGTAACTACGCAGTCTCTTCAGTAATGTATTGTCTTCATTATCAGAACTATTATATATTCCTGCACTGTACGTGTGCCTTGTTATAATATGTAAACAATTGCACTTTGCATTCCGTTATACACTTCGAATGTTTATTTACTTAGCCAAAGATAAAAGAGGTTTTAACTAGCTGGGTAGGTTAATAAGAACGCTCCGTAACTTCAGAGAAAAGATGTTTGAATAGAAATTTGCTTATATCCAGTCAGTTGTGTTCCTGAGCACGTAATGACAAACATTGCCTGAATCCACTAATTCATTCATTTAAAGAAAAACTCTAGCAATATCTTTATTAAACCCTGTGCAATAGCTCTGGTAAAAGTAATTGCACGAGATAATTTTATCGTTTGTATTATAGGATAAGATTTTTATTAATGTAGATTGAGCCGAACACAAGCTAAAGGGAATAAGTAGATAAGGTAAATAATTTAACCGTAAATTTCTTTTCGAGTAGATTTCGTTCATGTAATCCTTTGGCCGATAGGCAAAGCACGCTGATCTCCCAACAAAAAAGTATTATAACAGCTCTAAAAGAACCATACTTGTTATCTCGTTCCAAGTTTATTCGTTTAGTGAGTTGTATAGAAATAATAAATAGTCCTACAGATTAGTCTCGTGGCTTAGTGCGTCGTCTTTCAGCCGAAGCGTTGTAGGTTTGAAACTGGTCGCTAGCTAGTCGGTTGTGTTTTTAAGCAAGGCAATTAACGGACATTGCCTGAACACAGCGGATTATTCATGTTCTACTAAATTGAAGAAACATTTGGATTATATACAACACATTGCAATAGCTCCGCCTCTTAAAAGGGATTTCTTGAACACAAAGATTTTATTAATTTTTCAAAGTACCAGGAAAATTCCCCTGAATTTAATCACCTACAATTTTGGTTTCTACATAACTTGACCATGTTGTTTAACCAATGACAAAGTTTTATTTCGATTTCATTACCCTTTCTTGTCGATGTCGGACCAACAGGCCATGTCTGTAACAGTCATGATTTTGGAATAAATCTTAATTTTTGTGATGTATAGGTATTTTTTTTCTTTTTTCTATGTGTTATAACAGTGGCGAACACACTAAGTTTTCACCAAATGTACTAAAACTGGAGCAGTCGTTCAAGCGGCATATCCCCAGTACATTAGATGTACGAAATAAAACAAGGAAATAAATACCGTATTAAAACCACATGATATCCACTATTATTTTAAAAACCCCGAGAGTTTACAGTATATTTTTCTACATGCAGAAACAATCGGATTTCCCAGCTACATCACATTTGGTATATCTTTAATAAAAGGTTTATGTTTTCTGAATATAATATTCACGTTTCTTTACAAATAATACAACAATAAAAAACATGAATGATTTTTACTTTATTGCAATATTTGTCCGGCCCGTTGGTCTAACGGTTAAGTGCGTTGCCTTTCAATCGAAAGGTTGAAGATGCGAAACTGTTCGCTAGCTAGTCGGTTGTGTCCTTGGGCAAGGTACTTTACGGACATTGCCTGAACCCAGCGGATTAATGGGTTCTACCAAATTGAAGGAACGTGTCTAACATATACAACACACTGCAATAGCTCCGGTAACCCGACGATGGGCGCGAGGTGATCTGACGATTGTACGTGTGTTAACCCCCTTGGTTTTCCCATCCACGGGGATAAAGATGAATATATCCTATCCTATCCTTGCAAGCTTTTCGGGGTAAACGTGATTTATCCAAAATTTGTCGCTGTAACTCTTTTATAATTTAATTAACAACCCTGCAAGTTATAACTATTTAGTTCATTTTTTTCCTGTTATTATGGTGCGTGTAAAGCAAACTGATCACTGTTTCGTGTGCGATTACGTTTTGGGGGATTTCCCGAAAAAGTCCATGATGGGAACGGGGTATCAGAAAATGAACTATCAATTTTAGGTGATTTTTAGTCCGTAGCTGTTTTATACATGTGGTAATAATGTACTCTATTTAGTTATAAAAATTATATTTTAGTGGTTACTCTTGGTAACTCGGGGTATCCAACGTCAATGTGTTCTTTTCCCAGTTTAATTCACTCATCTACAACTATCTTTAGATATTAAAGTGAATTCTTCTTACCAGTCCCAAAATATTGGCTGTTAAAGAATAATCGGCGCTAAAAATTTGAAAAGGCTGTTGTGCTTTTATTTCTGGGTGTGTATAGGGAATTTCCCTTGTGGAATTCACACAAATTTCGTCATTGCATATATACAATCCATATGAAATAAACTTCTAGAAGATTCAACTCGATTGGTGAATATTTTTCGTTTTATTTAAAGAGCACAATAGATAAACTACGTGTGTCCATCCACATAATGTTGAATTAATTACATA
Source organism: Ciona savignyi (assembly GCA_000149265.1). Classification (NCBI taxonomy): domain Eukaryota; kingdom Metazoa; phylum Chordata; class Ascidiacea; order Phlebobranchia; family Cionidae; genus Ciona; species Ciona savignyi. Next base: position 10,629 of record CH002729.1, read on the forward strand.
ATTTTAGAAATTTGTCACAAATAACCTAAAATGTTTACAACTCACCACGGTACACTAGTTTTCCTCGGATAACTGGTTGTTGCGATGTACAGGAATAATCTCCGTAAGTGCTTTTTCACTCGTCGCATCACGATAATGTTATGACTCCCTTTAAGCAATCCTTTGGCTCAGCACGTTCTTTAGCATTAAGGAAATTGTTTATACCTTATTGGGCGGATGTTTTTGTTGGTGCTAAAATTTTAACTCAAAACATCGATTTTCCATCAGACATTAAACTTTTACTTGTGCAGAAACCTTTGCAAATCACAAACACACATGTTGTTGCCAAGATGTATTTTAATAGTAGTCTTCTTTGTTGATTGTATCTAAAACAACGAGCATGCATAACTATTTTCCCATTCCTGGCAAAAAAAATTTATAAGATGGGGAAACGCAAAGGCGCAAATAACGCTGACAATTATTTGGATAACCTCGTGCCCACTGCCGGGCATGCCGTAGATATTGCAGTGGGTCTACGATTGATATATTGTTACACCTTGATTTCCATCAAGCCACTAGTTTCATACAACGTTCGATACCTGCCGAAGACATAAATTGTTTTCCATACTTTTCTTTAATAAAAAGCACAGTTTCCAGTCAACTAACATAACGTGTTATATGTACAGGAATAATGTTTATAGATTTGTTCCGATTGAGATTTATGATTGTTTGGATTTTTGCGAAAAGGCTCGTTTTTTTCATGTTTTTCCTAATGTGATCACCTTAATTGTTTTATCGAGGCAGGGGTGGCCAGGGTTTCCGTTTTTCTTAGCGATTTGGATTGCTTTGGTGACATAATGGGTATGTGATTGACGTGTTACCAATTCATTGATATTTATGCGTAAGCGGATCAGACGTGTGGTACCTTCTGTGTTAAGGTATTTAAGTAAGTGCTTTGCTGAAAACTGGTAGTAATTCCCCAATGTCTGTGCGATTGGCCGCACGAACCTATCGGATTAATGGGTTCTACCAAATTGAAGTCATGTCAATGATACAACACACTGCAATAAATCTGCTAACCCGACGATGGGCACGAGGTAATCTGACGATTGCCCGTGTGTTAACCCCCTCAGTTTTCCCATTCACGGGGATAAACATAAATATCCTATTCTATCCTATCATATGTGCTTGACTTATCTCCTGTGTTTCTTGTTTAACTGTTTATTGACCCCTTAAATCAGGGGTGGGCAACGTCTCTAATCAGTGGCCCAGCTGTGGAAAAATGGAGTTTTTGTTGGGCCGGATTATGACATGAATAGTATTCTTTTTCTCAATTACGAGGTATGGTTAGATACAGAACGCGTGCCGGAGCCGGCCCGAAGGCCGTTTGTTGGGTATGCCTGCCTTAAATATATCCAAGGTATTATTATTTCCACAATGGAAAAACTTAATTCAACAGCCCTCAAAATACTTTATATTTATATCATTATTTAATCGTCATATCACCAATAACTTTAAAAATGTAAAACTCATTTAGTCACAACAGTTTACCTCGGATAACTTGTTCCAATAAGAGGCTACGTAGGAAAATAAACTCGTGCGTGCTTTTTCACTCGTCGCTTCACGATAATGTTATGACTCCATCCAAACAATCCTTTGGCTTAGCACGTTCTTTTGCATTAAGGAAATTGTTTATCCCTTATTGGGAGGATGTTTTTGTTGGTGCTAAAATTTTAACGCAAAATATCGATCGTAATTTTCCATTAAACATTAGACTTTTACTTGCGGTGCAACCATTGCGAATCACAAACACAGATGTTGTTGCCAAGATGTATTTTAAAAGTAGTGTTCTGTGTTGATTGTGTCTAAAACAACGAGCATGTATAACTATTTTCCCATTAGTAGCATGAAATGTACTCATGTTACAACGGAGAAAGGGTTTTAACGGAGACAATCTTACCTTCAAACTATCAAACCACCTGTTTCATCCAACGCCCGCTACCTTGCCCTCGTGCACAGCCGATTAATGAGTGGCTTTTGCCGGAGCCACATTTAGAAACGCTGAGCATCGTCATATAAATGTGTTGACTGTGCATTCAGAGGTGTTTTTATGAAATAAGTTAAGAAAATAATTCCCGGACCTGCTTCTCACTAGTCACATCTCATCGATATTATAGTTCTTTAGAAATTTTAGCAAAAAATTGTGTACAAATTATATGTTAAGATTTTAGCACCAACAAAAACATCTGCCTGGATTTCGGGTATACGCTTTCTGCGATGCAAGAGAACGTGCTGAGCAGTCGAGCAAAAGAGAGGATATTTCGGAAATAGAAAAAAAGTCGTGTCTGCTATATATTTCTGCCCAAAATGAAACAAAGTTATCTTTCTTGAAAGACTACTACAAAGGGTAAGTTGTTTTATTATTTATGTACAGAGAATGTTCTGTGACAACTAGGGCTTTTGCAGATGAATAAGGCTCTCTTCGTACTCCTTCTCGCACTTGTGCTTCTGGTCACTGAAGAATCTGACGCTTGGCGTCGTCGCCGTCGCCGAAGGATTAGCAGACGTAGACGCTGGGGAGGATATGACCAAGCAGAACAAGAACAAGAAACTCCAGGTAATATTTATACCTAAAAGGTCCTGTCATCTTTTAAGAGGGCCTGCTATCTTGAATATTGGTATGTAGGAGGAGACCTATAACTGAGATGAATTTTAGAATCGGAGGCCGATCAGCTGGATGCCAATGACAACGAAGAGTAAGCACTCGACCATAACCAACAGGGTAACATTATTTCTTTATCTCAGCTATATGGTGTCTAAATGTCTTATTCCATTTCAGGTCGACATGATGCACGAAACCTTGTTTAACTTTATGGCAACAAAATAAAATAAATCTATTTAAATCATTTTGCGTCGTCCATTTAAATGCAGAAATAGCATACAGTACGAGTATGGAGTGTGTTGTGCGTTATAAAATGTTACAAGGAATTTGTAAAGAATTTAAAGTTTGTCAGCGTTCTAACGTCGCAGCGTGTTTTCCAAGCACCCCAGTAAATATTTTGCTAAGTATGACAAAATATGCATTCTCGTTATTTTAGTTACAATCAACACAGAGCACTAATCTTAAAATGTATCTTACCGACAGATTTAGCACCAACTAAAGCATTCACGCAATCTGGATAACACGCTTTCCGCAATATTAGAGAACACGCTAAGCCATGGCGTACTATATTTGCCTAAATTTTTTTAGATGTTTTAAGGTCACGTAGCACAAACCAACAGGCGCTATGGGTTTCAAATAATTTCTTTCTCCTACTATTACTATTTTTGTAAGAAAATCGTCAAAAATTTAAAGCGCGGCCTCGACATAAGCCGTCGCTCCTGTCCTAGCATGATCGCAATAACTAGTCAAACTGTGTGTGTTTTTTTGTATACGCATTTAATCAAACATAAAACTTACGTGACTGAGTTTGGGTTGCGAAAGTCATAAATAAGTATAGTTAGCACCAAACGAACCAACTAATTTACGCAAAATCTCACATGTAAAACCTAAAACTTATGCAGATAGTGAAATGTAAAACATTTTTAGGCCCGCCTTAATATATAAATGTAATTATTATTAGTACAATGCCAGAACTACGCGTCAACCTACATAATGTCTAATTAAATACATTACTTTAAAAACCTGTTACAAATAATTTTTACTCATCACGGTACCCTAGTTTACATAAGATAACTGGTTGTTGCGATGTACAGGAATAATGTTATGAATCAGTACGCGCTTTTTTACTCGTCGCATCACGATAATGTTATGACTCTATCCAAACAATCCTTTGGCTTAGCACGTTCTTTAGCATTAAGGAAATCGTTTATCCCTTATTGGGCGGATGTTTTTGTTGGTGCTAAAATTTTAACGCAAAACATCGATCGTACTTTTCCATCAGACATTAGACTTTTACTTGTGCAGAAACCTTTGCGAATCACAAACACACATGTTGTTGCCAAGATGTATTTTTAAAGTATAGTCTTCTTTGTTGATTGTATCTAAAACAACGAGCATGCATAACTATTTCCCCATTCGTAGCATAAAATGAATTTATAAGATGGGGAAACGTAAAGGATCAAAAAACGCTGACAATTATTTGGATAACCTCGTGCCCACTGCCGGGCATGCCGTAGATATTGCAGTGGGTCTACGATTGATATATTGTTACACCTTGATTTCCACCAAGCCACTAGTTTCATTCATACAACGTTCGATACCTGCCAAAAACATAAATTGTTTTCCATACTTTTCTTTAATAAAAAGCACAGTTTCCAGTCAACTAACATAATGTGTTATATGTACAGGAATAATGTTTATAGATTTGTTCCGATTGAGATTTATGATTGTTTTGATTTTTGGAAAGAGGCTCGTTTTTTCATGTTTTTCCTAATGTGATCACCTTATTTGTTTTATCGAGGCAGGGTTGGCCAGGGTTCCGTTTTTCTTAAGGATTTGGATTGCTTTGGTGACATAATGGGTATGATTGACGTATTACCAATTAATTGATATTTATGCGTAAGCGGATCGGACGTGTGGTACCTTCTGTGTTAAGATATTTAAGTAAGTGCTTTGCTGAGTAACAACGGTAGTAATTCCCCAATGTCTGTGCGAATGGCCGCACGAACCTATCGGATTAATGGGTTCTACCAAATTAAAGGAATATCTCAATGATACAACACACTGCAATAACTCTGCTAACCCGACAATGGGGACGAGGTGATTTGACGATTTCCCGTGTGTTAACCCCCTTAGTTTTCCCATTTACAGGGATAAACATAAATATCCTATCATGTGTGGTTGACTTAAAAATGAAGTTTTTGTTGGGCCGGATTATGACATGAATAGTATTCTTTTTCTCAATTACGAGGTATGGTTAGATACAGAACGCGTGCCGGAGCCGGCCCGAAGGCCGTATGTTGGTTATGTCTGCCTTAAATATATCCAAGGTATTATTATTTCCACAATGGAAAAACTTAATTCAACAACCCTCAAAATACTTTATATTTATATCATAATTTAATCGTCATATCACCAATAACTTTAAAAATGTAAAACTCATTTAGTCACAACAGTTTACCTCGGATAACTTGATCCAATAAGAGGCTACGTAGGAAAATAAACTCGTGCGTGCTTTTTCACTCGTCGCTTCACGATAATGTTATGACTCCATCCAAACAATCCTTTGGCTCAGCACGTTCTTTTGCATTAAGAAAATTGTTTATCCCTTATTGGGAGGATGTTTTTGTTGGTGCTAAAATTTTAACGCAAAATATCGATCGTACTTTTCCATTAAACATTAGACTTCTACTTGCGGTGAAACCATTGCGAATCACAAACACACATGTTGTTGCCAAGATGTATTTTTAAGTAGTGTTCTGTGTTGATTGTATCTAAAACAACGAGCATGTATAACTATTTTCCCATTAGTAGCATGAAATGTACTCATGTTAAAACGGAGAGATGGTTTAACGGAGACAATCTTACCTGGGAAGAACTGTCGGGTATGCGACGGGTATTGCAGGTTGTTCACTACGATTGATAAATTGCTACACCTTCAGTTCAAACAATCAAACCACCTGTTCGACTTAACGCCCGCTATACCTTGCCCTCGTGCACAGCCGATTAATAAGTGGCTTTTGCCGGAGCCACATTTAAAAACGCTGAGCATCGTCAGATAAATGTGTTGACTGTGCATTCAGAGGTGTTTTTATGAAATAAGTTAAGAAAATAATTCCCGGACCTGCTTCTCACTAGTCACATCTCATCGATATTATAGTTCTTTAGAAATTTTAGCGAAAATGTTTGTACAAATTATATGTTAAGATTTTAGCACCAACAAAAACATCTGCTGGATTTCGGGTATACGCTTTCTGCGATGCAAGAGAACGTGCTGAGCAGTCTAGCAAAAGAAAGGATATTTCGAAAATAGAAAAAATCGTTTCTGCTATATATTTCTGCGCTAAATCGAACAAAGTTATCTTTCTTGAAAGACTACTACAAAGGTAAGTTGTTTTATTATTTATGTACAGAGAATGTTCTGTGACAACTAGGGCTTTTGCAGATGAATAAGGCTATCTTCGTACTCCTTTTCGCACTTGTGCTTCTGGTCACTGAAGAATCTGACGCTTGGACTCGCCGTCGCCGTCGCCGAAGGATTAGCAGACGTAGACGCTGGGGAGGATATGACCAAGCAGAACAACAAGAACAAGAAACTCCAGGTAATATTTATACCTAAAAGGTCCTGTCATCTTTTAAGAGGGCCTGCTATCTTGAATATTGGTATGTAGGAGGAGACCTATAACTGAGATGAATTTTAGAATCGGAGGCCGATCAGCTGGATGCCGATGACAGCGAAGAGTAAGCACTCGACCATAACCAACAGGGTAACATTATTTCTTTATCTCAGCTATATGGTGTCTAAATGTCTTATTCCATTTCAGGTCGACATGATGCACGGAACCTTGTTTAACTTTATGGCAACAAAATAAAATAAATCTATTTAAATCATTCTGCGTGGTCCATTTAAATGCAGAAATAGCATACAGTACGAGTATGGAGTGTGTTGTGCGTTATAAAATGTTACAAGGAATTTGTAAAGAATTTAAAGTTTGTCAGCGTTCTAACGTCGCAGCGTGTTTTCCAAGCACCCCAGTAAATATTTTGCTAAGTATGACAAAATATGCATTCTCGTTATTTTAGTTACAATCAACACAGAATACTAATCTTAAAATTTATCTTACCGACAGATTTAGCACCAACTAAAGCATTCACGCAATCTGGATATCACGCTTTCCGCAATATTAGAGAACACGCTAAGCCATGGCGTACTATATTTGCTTAAATTCTTTTAGATGTTTTAAGCTCACGTAGCACAAACCAACAGGCGCTATTAGTTCCAAATAATATCTTTCTCCTACATTACTATTTTTGTAAGAAAAATCGGCAAAAATTTAAAGCGCGGCCTCGACATAAGCCGTCGCTCCTGTCCTAGCATCATCGCCATACCTAATCAAACTGTGTGTGTTTTGTTGTATACGCATTTAATCAAGAATAAAACGAACTTACGTGACTGAATTTGGGTTGCGAAAGTCATAAATAAGTATAGTTAGCAACAAACGAACCAACTAATTTACGCAAAATCTCACAGGTAAAACCTAAAACTTATGCAGATAGTGAAATGTAACACATTTTTTGGTCCGTCGTAACATATAAATGTAACTATTATTAGAACAATGCAAGAACTACGCGTCAACCTACATAATGTCTAATTAAATACATTATTTTAAAAACATGTTACAAATAATTCTTATTACTTATCACAGTGTGGCCAGGGTTTCTGTTTTTCTTAGCGATTTGGATTCATTTGGTGACATAATGGGTATATGATTGATGTATTACCAATTAATTGATATTTATGCGTAAAGCGGATCGGACGTGTGGTACCTTCTGTGTTAAGATATTTAAGTAAGTGCTTTGCTGAGTAACAATGGTAGTAATTCCCCAATGTCTGTGCGATTAGCCGCACGAACCTATCGGATTATTGGGTTCTACCAAATTGAAGGTATGTCTCAATGATACAACACACTGCAATAACTCTGCTAACCCGACGGTGGGCACAAGGTACTTTAACGATTGCCCGTGTGTTAACCCCCTTAGTTTTCCCATTCACAGGGATAAACATAAATATCCTATCCTATCCTATCATGTGTGGTTGACTTAAAAATGAAGTTTTTGGTGGGCAGGATTATTTACATGAATAGTATTATATTTCTCAGTTACAAGGTATGGTTAGATACAGGCCGCCGGACCCGTCCCAAAAGCCGTATGTTGGGTATGTCTGCCTTAAACATATCCAATGTATTATTATTACCACAATGGAAAAACTTAATACAACTAGAGAGTGTCAACCACGTATTTTACCACCACTATTTGTAAAACACATTTTGTACAATATGTATATATATATGCGAGCAGGGTCCCTAACCACCATATGTATTTTATACACCGGGTAAGTAGTTTGTTTCTGCATGCATAAACGCATGGGTCCCTAAGGTAACAATCCGATCTTGATATTATTGTTCCCTACACAATATATGTTAATGTTAGATATGTGCACGTCAGGTCCATGTTAATTAACATTTCAGAAAGTTTTAACCGGACTGTCATAGTTTTGTTTCTGCAAGCATAAACGCGTGGGTCCCATAGTTAATAAACCAAACTTCGTTTCCATGTGCAGTTATAAAAAGAATACGCGTGTGAGATTTCCGAACATTTACCACAAATGTTTTAATTTAAGCTTCTTGTCACGCTCTGTAGTATAATGAAGGTCAATTCCCAAAACAGCCCGATTGAGTTTCATTATTTCGGGGAAATTCCACTGGGCATAGTACCATAATTTCTGTTTTTACATATCTGAGTAATGTTATTAAAGTTAGATGTTTGTTAGATAATCTAACAAACAGTTTTAATCCGCTTTGACGACTCCTTGTTGGAGATGTCGGCGCGATATGACATGCCTGTTACAATCATGGTTTTAAAACAAGTCGTAATTGTTAGGGTATTTCCCTAGGTATTGTATTTCTTTTTGCCAATGGTACAACGTCGGATAGGGGACTAACATTTTAGCCGACCAAGCGCTATGCCCTAAAAAGCTTATTTTAGAAAAAAATACCGTTTGGTTTTTCAACTCCCAGGGGAATTCCCCTGGGTATATTACCCAAAATTTTGTTTTCCGCATAATTAGGCCTTGTTGTCTAACAATTGGCAAAGTTTAATTGCAATTGCATTACGTTTTCTAGTAGATGTCGGAGCCACAAGCCATGCCTGTCACAATCATGATTTGAGAAAAAAATCTTACTTTTTAGGGTATTTTCCTAGTTAATTTTTTTAATTCTTTTAAGTGTTATATCAGTGGCTAATGCACTCACATTTTATCAAATCTAGTTTAAATTGAAACAGCCATTTAAGCGCTATGCGCAAAAAAGTTAATTGTTTAAAAAATAACGTTTTGGTTTTTCAACTCACAGGGGAATTTCCCTGGGTATATTAACCAAAATTTTGTTTTCTGCATAATTAGGCCATATTGTCTAACAAATGGCAAAGTTTCATTGCAATTTCATTACTTTTTCTAATAGATGTCGGAGCCACAAACCATGCCTGTCACAATCATGATTTAAGAACAAAATCTCATTTTTAGGGTATTTCCCTAGTTAATTTTTTAAATTCTTTTAAGTGTTATATCAGTGACTAATGCACTTACATTTTATCAAATCTAATTATGGGTCCCATTTGGAAAAATGGGACACATATTGTTTTTGTCCGTTTTTTTTTTCTTTTTTTTTTCGTCAAACGCTTGACAGGTATGATTTGTGGACCCAACATCTACCAAAAGGGGTAATGGATTCACAACGAAACTTAGTAATTTGTTAGACTACATGGTTTAGAAATGCACAGACTAAAATTTTAGGTGATAAATCTAGGGGAATTCCCCTGGCACGTTAAAAACCAAAGACGGTATTTTTTTCTAAAAAAATAGCTCTTTTGCGCATAGCGCTTGAACGATAGCTCCAATTTAAAACAGATTTGACAAAATGGAAGTTCATTAGTAACTGATTTAACAGTTAAAAGAAATAAAAAAATTACTTAGGGAAATACCCTAAAAAATAAGATTTTGTTGTCCAATCATGATTGTGACAGGCATGCCATGTCGCCCCGACATCTACCAGAAGGAATAATAACATCGCAATGAGGACTTTGTTATTTTTTGACAACATGATCTAGATATGCAAAAACCAAAATTGTGGGTGATGAATCTTAAGGGGAATTCCCTCTGGCACGTTAAAAACCAAAACGGTATTTTTTCTTAAAAAATAGCTCTTTTGCGCATAGCGTTTGAACGGTAGCATCAATTTGAATCAGATTTAATAAAATGTAAGTGCATTAGTAGCTGATTTAACACCTACAAGAAATAAAAAAAATTACCTGGGGAAATACCCTAAAAAATAAGATTTTGTTGTCAAATCATGATTGTGACAGGCAATGCCATGTCGCCCCGACATTTTCTACCAGAAGTAATAGTAAAATCGCAATGACACTTTGTTATTTTTTAACAACATGGTCTGGATATGCACAAACCAAAATTTTGGGTTAAAAATCCAGGGGAATTCCCCTGGCACGTTAAATACCAAAACGGTATTTTTTTCTAAAAAAATAGCTTATTTGCGCATAGCGCTTGAACGGTATCTCTAATTTGAATCAGATTTTATAAAATGTAAGTGCATTAGTAACTGATTTAACACTTAAAAGAAATGAAAAAATTACTTAGGGAAATATCCTAACAAAATAAGCTTTTGTTGTCAAATCGTGGATTGTTACAGGCATGCCATGTCGACCCGACATCTACAAGAAGATAAAATGTATGCGCAATCAAACTTTGTTATGTGTTAGACAACATGGGCTTGATATTCAGAAACTTAATTTTAGATAATAAAATCCCAGGGGAATTCCCCCCCTGAGACTTTAAAAACCAAAACGGTATTTTTTTCTAAAAAAATTGGCTTTTTTGCGCATATCGCTTAAACGGCAGCTCCAATTTGAATCAGATTTGGTAAAATGTTAGACCATTAAACACTATGTTTCAATTAAAAGAAAGAAAACATTTATTAGGTAATTCTTTTAAAAACGAAGATATGTTCCTGAATTATGATTGTAACAGGTATGCCATATCGTACTGACATCTCCAACAAGGAGATCGACAAATCAGACAAGGAGATCGACAAATCAGATTAAAACATTAAGAATTGGTATATAACGTAACCCACATATGTAAAAACAGAAACTTACGTAATAAACCCAGTAGAAAGATATCTAATAAACCCAGTAATTCCCTAAAACCACGAAAAACTAAATCGGACTGTTTTGGGAATTTAGCTTCATTTCAGTACAGCGCTTAAAAGGAAGCTTTAATTTGAAACTTTTGTGGTGAAATGTTCGTAAATTTAAGACGTTTATTTTGTACTTTAACATGGAAAAGAAGTTTGGTTTAATAACTATGGGACCCATGCGTTTATGCTTGCAGAAACAAACTACATACTCAGTGCATAAAATACAAAATGTGGTTAGGAACCTTGTAGCATGAAGATATGACATACAACATGTGTTTTACAAATAGTGGTGGTTAAACACGTGGTTGACACTCTCTAGTTTAAATTGGAGCAGCCATTTGAGCGCTATGCGCAAAAAAGCTAATTATTTAAAAAAAATACCGTTTTGGTTTTTTAACTCACAGGGGAATTCCCCTGGGTATATTACCCAAAATTTTGGTTTTCGCATATCTAGACCATGTTGTCTAACAAATGACAAAGTTTAATTGCAATTTTAGTACTTATTCTGTTAGATGTCGGGCCACAAGCCATGCCTGTCACAATCACGACTTGAGAACAAAATCTTATTTTTTAGGGTATTTCCCTGGGTATTTTTTTAATTCTTTTAGGTGTTTTATCAGTGGCTAATGCATTTATATTTATCAAATCTAATTGAAATTTGGAGCAGCCATTTAAGCGTTATGCGCAAAAAAAACTAATTTTTTTTTTAAATTCCATTTCGGTTATTTATCTCCCAGGGGAATTCCCCTGGGTATATTACCCAAAAGTTTGTTGTTTTGCATATCTAGCACATATTGTCTAACAAATGACAAAGTTTTATTGCGATTCCATTACTTTTTCTTGTAGATGTTGGGGCCACAAGCCATGCCTGTCACAATCATGATTTAAAACAAAATCTTATTTTTTAGGGTTTTTCCCTAGATAATTTTTTTAATTCTTTCAAGTGTTATATCAGTGGTTAATGCACTTACATTTCACCAACTTAAACAAAGAGAGAGAAGCTGTTCAAGCGCTATGCCTCAAAAAGCTAATTTTTTATTAAAAAATACTCTTTTGGTTTTTAACGTCCCAGGGGAATTTCCCTAGATTTATTACCCAAAATTTTGGCTTCTGCATATCTAAACTATATGGTCTAACAAATTACCGAATTATATTATGATTCCATTACCCTTTCTGGTAGATGTTGGGTCCACAAGCCATGTCTGTCAAGCGTTTAACGAAAAAAAACGGACAAAAACAATATATGTCCCATTTTTCCAAATGGGACCCATAATAACGATTTATATTTAAAACAACCTCTTACATTTTAACGCCCAGACGCTTAGGTTGCAGTAAGTTTTACTGCCAACCGAAAGGAGGCTGGTTCAAAGATAGCTAGTCGGCTGTGTCCTCGGTCAAGGTATTTGGCGGACATCCCCAAATCAATGTTTAATAGTTAACGCAAGGCTGTAGAAATGACTTTATCGTATTCAACACACTGCAATAGCTCCGGTAACCTGACTGTAGGCACACGGCAGTAATCCGTCAAATGGACGACCATAAGGTAAACCATATTTGGAAAAGTAGAATTCCGGACAGTGCATGACTATTTTCATAAAAACATAGCCCTATATATGCGCTAACAAAATGTTAAGGCTGCAAACATTTTACGATACTCATGCTAAATCACTCGCTCGTGCTAACGTTGTACGATCGGCTAAGCCAGTCAATCAACAATGCAAAGCCACTCAGTATAATCCAGGCAACAAACGCAGCCAGTCAGGAGTCAAGGATTCTATATCAAAATTCACTAGGATTTCTTCTCTATGACATTTTATATAAATCTCTGATTACATGTGCAAAATCGACTGCTTTTATATAATGTTGGAATGTAGTAATTTTCGCAGCATGTGATCTCTAACCAATTCGGATTCAGCACAACGGTCAATAAGTTCAAGAAAGTTCCAAAACTCCAGAAAGTTCCAAGTCGTAAATATTATTGATAAGGAAAACGCTCTGTTACGTCATAATTTATCCGGCCCGTTGGTCTAACGGTTAAGTGCGTCGCCTTTCAATCGAAAGGTTTCAGGTGCGAAACTGGTCGCTAGCTATTCGATTGTGTCCTTGGGCAAGGCACTTTACGGACATTACCTGAACCCAGCGGATTAATGGGTTCTACCAAATTAAAAAAAAGGAACGTGTCTATCATATACAACACACTGCAATAGCTCCGGTAACCCGACGATGGGCGCGAGGTGATCTGCCGATTGCCCGTGTGTTAACCCCCTTGGTTTTCCCATTCACGGGGATAAACATGAATATCCTATCCTAATTCCATACAACCTTGTAGCACAAAATATGCGCACAGTACGAAATAGCAATGTTTTGTATTAGCAGTGTGCGCAGTACGATTTAAGATGCAGTAAAATGCCGGACGTTTGAGCATTTAAAAAAATCCCGGCAAACATTAACCCTAAATTCCGTGTTTGTTCGGAATTTTCCGGACGGTAAGGAAACCCTAGTAAGCTAAAGGTGGGTAAATAGTGAGAGAATCGTTCAGACCGAAGGTGGCCTTTCGGAGTCATCTAATAGTATGTGCGGTAGGCCTATATATAGGCTATAGGAATAAAAAAACAAACATGTTTTTAAAGGAAATATTGTAAACAAAACATATTTAAAAAAACATGTTTTTAAAAATGGCTAATCGTTAGACAGGACACGCAGGAAACAATTTATCAAGTTTGCTATTAAAAACAGAAAGTTAGGTACGGTGTACCCGAATGGTTAACGCGAACGATAAACATAACGACTCCAACACAAAAACACCTAGTAAGAAGGTGGAAACTTGGCTAGGTAAAAAATAACACAGAACAGTAAAACACATCCACAAATATAAAACTAATATTAACTAAACAGTGTCAACCACGTGTTTAACCACCACTATTTGAAAAAAAATTGTATGCCATATATCTATGCGAACAGGGTCTCAAACCACAATCGCACCAACATTTTATTAAATTGTGGCAGCCGTTCAAGCGCTATGCTAAACAACCAAAATTTTGGTTTCTGCATATCTAAACCATGTCGTCTAAAAAATAACAAAGTTTCATGCGATTTGATTATTTCTTTTGGTAGATGTCGGGGCGACATGCCATGGCAGTCAAGCGTTTAATGAAAAAAAGAAAAAAAAGAAAAAAAAAGAAAAAAACGGACTAAAACAATATGTGTTTTCAAATGGAACCCATAATAAAAAGGAACCAAACGTTTTGTAGGGGAAATCTCTAAAAGTGCCTAAAGTTAACCAATGATGTTAACTGCAGAGTTCTTAGAATGTACGTTTCTAACAAGCCGTTTACTTATAAAAGGTTTAAACCCACATATTAACGAGGATACTATCAAGCACACTCCCGCGAAACGAAATGTCCAATCGTATGAACGAGACGCGTCGTATATGGCACCTGCAGAGGTAACAGGAGTTATAATAGTGTTTGGTTGAGTGGTGGGAAAGAATATTTATGTTTTGTCCCCGTGCGTGGGAAATCATACGGAAATCGCCAGACTACCTCAAGAATACTGTCGAGTTACATATGATATCGCTGTATTGAGTCTTTTCTACTAATTTAGTTTAACCATTAATCCAGTCGGTTCAGGCAATATTCGTATCTCCCAAGTACACAACCAACCAGCTTGCGGTAAAGGAGACCATAAAAACTTAAACTTAATATTATGACAGATAAAAACAGTATATGTTAAAAGAAGTGTAAATTTAAACATTTTAAGAAATTCTAAACACACTTGTGCCTATAAATCTTACTAAAATTACAAATACTTTTATATTTACTGGAACAATTTAATTCAAATGAACACTTTTCCCGACCAAAGTAATTAAAACAACAAGTGGCACTTTAAAACTATCGATCAGAAAACTATTCAGATGACGACGAAGTATATGGCACTCTTAAACATTCAAAGATGACTGTCGTTTAGGAAAATTATCGAAATAACTTGCCTCCAATAGTGGGTCCAAGGCAAATCCCGACGCCTTCAGTTAAAAGCATCCAACTAAACGCGTCAGTGAAATTCGAAGGCCCAAGCATCCGCCCAGCGCTAGCTTTGATCAAACCATATCCACTGGAAAGAATACCAAAATACACAGCGTAAACGAACAAGCCTTCTTTGGTCGACCAAAGCGGACTAAGAAACGTCCCAACCCCGCAAAGCATCTGTAATAAATGCAATCTTTAAATTTCTAAGGCTGTAAATGCTGAACTCACTAAGTTTACGACACTATGCCAGGTGAAAGAGGGAGGATATTCATGTTGATCCCCGTGAATGCGGTATCACACGGGCAATCGTCAGATCACCTCGCGCCCATCGTCGGGTTACCATAGCTATTGCAGTATGTTGTGTATGATTCACACGTTCTTTTAATTCGGTAGAACCCATTAATCTACTGGGTTTAGGCAATGCCCGTTAAATGCATTGCCCAAGGATATTACCGACGAGCAAGTGAACAGTGATGAATAGTTTATGGTACCCTGGTAAAGTACAGCATTTTTGCGTACGTTTTTCTTTTCCACAGTTACAATCAAGAGAGGTATAGAAAAATAAATGCAAAATTGCACGATGACATTATTTTTAACTTGTAATTTTTACCGGCAATCTTCATAGCGGATTAAAAAGTTTACAGAATTTTTGCAACATAGAGTAATTTATATTCTACCCCAAGCATCTTGGTTAATTCTTATTTAAAATGGTAAGCAGGAATGTATATACTTGACAGACATTAAGAAATTCTATTTGAATAAGGTCTGAAAATGCTGTCAACGAAACAATCTGAATTTAATCCTTGGCTGGTAGAAACGATGAATTAAGCAGGTTTAACTATTAAAACACATTCCCATCGATGAGCAGTTAGTTACATTGGGTAATTCTCGGTGGCGCAGATAGGCCATCGTATTTACCTGTACAACGGCGTACGCCCAAAAAGGATGCATTTTTAAACGGTCGCAAATATATCCTATGCCAGGGCGACCGACCAAGCCACCAAAGCCGCACGCGGGAGATAGCCACGCTGCAGTGGCCGAATCGATTCCTTGGATTCTATGAACGTTTGTGAAAGGATAATATCATTTATGACGTATGATTGTGAAAGGATAATATCATTTATGACGTCGCATTGATAAATATGCGTTAAAACAAAGACAATAGTCACTTTACTTTATAAACACATACAGAAGCTATTGCTTTGTGTTTTACGTGAAGTAACAATGTTTTTAACTATTAATCCACTGGCTTAAGTAGATTTCTGTAAGACATGACCAATTAGCAAGAAGTTGGTTTCGAAGCCTCAGCCCTCCGGTCCGATAGTTAGTTTTTATTAATTTTGTTAAATACCTGGCCCGTTCGTTGAGATGGACGTATGGAACGTAAAGGGCAACCCAACTGAGGAAGTCTGACACCAAAATGAGAACAAATGTCGGATTGCAACATAACTTTACAAAATTCCAACGACTTTTCGGAACGTCTGAAAGGTTTTATTACAGTTTAGTTTATTTTGTTTACATACGGGGAAAAGATACATCAATATTACCGGACCGGTTGATTATTGGGTTTAACCAAAATTGAAGAACCGTCTCAATCATACACAGCACACTGCAATAGCTCTGGAAACCCGACGGTCGGCGCGAGGTTTTCTTGCGATTATTTACGAGGATAAACATAAATATCTAATCCATGGTAAGCCTATTATGGGTTCGAAACCTGGTTCGGTTAAAAAGGATTAAGAATAATTGCTCAAACAATATCAATCGTGTAGGTTAATAAGGTAGATCAAGAAACGACAGGTCCCCCGTACGAATTTTACCATGACCACTTTCTGAGGTGGTTGTTTCGCTGTTCTACTGGGATCTTACACAATTCAAAGGACCAAAAACATATTAATTTGATTATGACACCACTATAGCTTCGGAAACCTATTGCAAACTAATATACTTTGAAATACATCTCGAATTCACTAAAGTTCAAACAAGTTTAAAAAGTTAATTTGCTCTCTTACTCAAATAAAACTAAGTAACTTTGGTTAAATGTATTTATGACAAAGGTAACTATAAAGAATGGACTAAATTCAACAAGACTTGATAACCAAACATTCAACGAAAAACACTTGCGCCAGAATAGGGCACACTGGTTGTAAATTATACACATAAAAACTTGATATTTTATAAAACTTATTATTCCATAAAACTAAATATTTTATACTATAATTCATAAAATAATACACAACTTAATATTCCAAATGACAATTTACCTTCTTTAATATTGTTGTTCGCTTCTTCGACAACATTTAAACTTTCTATCGTCTTGCACTCATTGCGTAAATTTTGTTGTCCGATTCGTGTCGCGTTTGAATCGCCCCATAAATTAAGGGGATGGTCCCCTATTTCTTTCGGGGAAATAAAAAAAAGGCCGACGAGGCTCAGATGAAAACACATCCCACCAGTTAGGAGCATCGTGCCCTGTAGGATGGGATATTCGTGTTTTATTGCACGGCGAAATAAGTTGGTGGATTAGTGTTTGCTCGATTACCCGAAAGGTTATAAAAATAGGAGGTGGAATAGTATATTCATGTTTATTCCCGTGAGTGGGAAAACCAAGGGGGTTATCACACGGGCAATCGTCATATCACCTCCGTTGGGTTATCGAAACTATTGCAGTGTGTTGTGTATGATTCACTTATTCCTTCAATTTGGTAAAACCCATTAATCCGTTGGGTTAAGTCAATGTCCGTTAAATGCCTCGTCCAAGGACAAAGACGTCCAGTTGAAGACCAGTTTCGTACCTGCAACCTTTCGACTAAAAGGCGACGCACTTAACCGCCAGACTAACCGGCCGGACTATAATATCGAAACAGGTTGCCAGCTAGTGGGCTATGTCATTAGGCAAAGTAGAATCTACCGTTTCACGGCTTGGTGGAGTTTTAAACCCAAGATTAGCTTTTCAAAAAGGTTTATATACATAATTTATTATATAAATCGATCACGCTTATCATACATTGTCGCCATTGATTCAAGTGGACACTGGTAATCATTTTGTTGCTCCCCAACTCTCTTACCTGCCACGTGTATTTTGAGATAAAATATTGCTGCATAAGCGCCAACACAAACATCCCAATACTTAAACCCGCGCCCATAATTCCTTCCGCTAGCGACCTCTTGCGGTAGAAATATTCATTTACAGCCATACTTGCGCAAAAGTTGGAAAGTCCTGCTCCAAGACCTGGGCACAAAATGGTTAAAATCGTCATCAAAACCGCTTATAGTTAAAATTGAATTTTAACTCCCCATAACTGTTTTTACCGACCCGTGTTTCGAACCAATGATGGGCTCGTAACTCGGGCCGTTTTTGTATAGTAATTATGGGTCCCATTTGAAAAAATGGGACACATATTGTTTTTGTCCGTTTTTCTTTTCTTTTTTTTTTTCGTCAAAGGTTTGACAGGCATGGCTTGTGGCCCCGACATCTAACATCTACCAGAAGGGGAAATGGAATTGCAACGAAACTTTAACATTTGTTAGCGCACATGGTCTAGATATGCAGAAACCAATATTTTGGGTAATTTAGCCAGGGGAATTCCCCTGGGAGGTCAAAAACCAAAACGGTATTTTTTCTAAAAATTTAGCATTTTTGGGCATAACGCTTGAACGGCTGATCCAATTATGATCAAATTTGGTAAAATAATAGTGTGTTAGCAACTGCTTTACTAATTAGAAGAAACAATATATTTACCCAGGGAAATACCCTAAAAATGAAGATTTGTTTCTAAGTCTTGATTGTGATAGGCATGGCTTGTGGGTCCAACATCTAACGAAAGGGGTAATGGAATCGCAGTAAAACTTTGTCATTTGTTAAATAATGTAGTGTGGCGCCGGCAACTGGTACAAAACACTCGGAGCTAAACACAAAAGTTGTTTACTTGTCGGCGATCTGAAGTTAATAAGAAAGAGAAACGAACGGCACAGTAAACGTTGGAAAAAGGCAACACGTCATAGTTTATACGGTTGATCACACAAAACTATTCATGTATATCACATGACGCCATAGTAGTATAGATATGCAGAAACTAAAATTTTGGGTTATATACCCAGGGGAATTCCCCTGGGAGGTCAAAAAACAAAACGGGTATTTTTTTTCTAAAAGTTTAACATTTTTGGGCATAACGCTTGAACGGCTGATCCAATTATGATCAAATTTGGTAAAATAATAGTGTGTTAGCCACTGCTTTACCAATTAGAAGAAACAAAATATTTGCCTAGGGAAATACCCTAAAAATGAAGATTCGTTTCTAAATTATGATTGTGATAGGCATGGCTTGTGGCTCCAACATCTACCGGGAGGAGTAATGGAATTGCAATGAAACTTTATCATTTGTTAGACAACGTGGTAAAGATATGCAGAAACTAAAAATTATGGGTTACATACCCAGAAGAATTCCCCTGGGAGGTGAAAAACCAAAACGGTATTTTTTTTATAAAAATTTAGCATTTTTGGGCACAGAGCTTGAACGGCTACTCCAACTTTAATTAGATTTGCTGAAGTATAAGTGCATTAGCCACTGATATAACAATTAAAAAAAATTAATTATTTACCTAGGGAAATACCCTAAAAATGAAGATTTGTTTCTAAATCATGATTGTTATAGGCATGGCTTGTGGCAACGACATCTACCAGAAGGCAGGTAAAGGAATTGCAATGAAACTTTGACATTTGTTAGACAACATGGGCTAGAAATGCAAAAACCAAATTTTGGGATAATAAATCAAGGGGAATTTCCTTAATACGTTAAATCACCTAAACGGGTAGTTTTTGTCATTTTTTTTAGCTTTTTCAGGCATAGCGCTTTAACGGCTGCTTCAATTTTAATCAGATTTGGTGTAATGTAAGTAATTGGTCACTTATTTAACACTTTAAGAAAATAAAAAAAATCCCTAGGGAAATACCCCAAAAAATAGGTTTTTGTTCTCAAATCAGGATTGTGACAAGCATGTCATTTCACTCCGACATTTACCAAAAGGAGTAATGGAATCGCAAATAAAATTTGACATTTGTTAGACAACATGGCCTAGATATGCAGAAATCCAAAATTGTGGGTGATAAATTTATGGAAATTCACCTGAGACCTTAAAAACAAAAAAAAAATTTCTAAAAGAATTGCTTTTTACGGGATAGCGCTTGAACAGATTCTCCAATTTTAATCAGATTCGGTGGAATGCAAGTGCATTAGTCACTGATTTAACACTTAAAACAAATAAAAAAGATTACCTAATGAAATACCCTAAAAATTATGATATTTTCCCTCAAATCATGATAGCAAC
Organism: Ciona savignyi; assembly: GCA_000149265.1. Lineage (NCBI taxonomy): Eukaryota > Metazoa > Chordata > Ascidiacea > Phlebobranchia > Cionidae > Ciona > Ciona savignyi. Next base: position 30,890 of record CH002729.1, read on the forward strand.
ATGCATGGCATGGCGCCCCGACATCTACCAGAAAGAGTAATGGAATCGCAATAAAAATTTGACATTTGTAATGGAACATGGTCTAGATATGCAAAAACTATAATTTGAGTAAACGAATCTAGGGGAATTCCTCTGAGACGTTAAAAACCAAAACGTTTTTTTTTCTAATAAATTGACTTTTTGGGGCATAGCGCTTGAATGGCTGCTCTAATTTTGGTCAGATTTGGTGAAATGTTAGACTATTAAACACTCTGTGAGTCAATTTATTAAAAGAAAGAAAACATTTACATAGGGCAATTCCCCTAAAAACGAAAATATGTTCTTGAATTATGATTTTGACAGGCATGCCATATCGCACTGACATATCCAACAAGGAGTCGACAAAACTAAATAAAACTTAAAGAATTGTTACATAACATGACCCACATATGTAAAACAGAAACTTATCTATTAAACCCAGGGGAATTACCTGAAACCATGAAATCGGGCTATTTTGGAAATTTAGCTTTATTTTACCACCATGCTTGAAAACAATCTTTAATTTAAAACATTTGTGGTGAAATGTTCGTAAATTTAAGACGTTTATTCTTTTCTCAACATACATATGGAAAAGAAGTTTGATCTAATAACTAGAGAGTGTCAACCACGTGTTTAACCATTCCTATTTGTTAAACAGATGTCGTATGCCATATATTCATGCTACAGGGTCCCTAACCACATTTGTATTTTATACACCGAGTATGTACTTTGTTTCTGCAAGCATAAACGCATGGGTCCCATAGTTATTAGACCAAACTTCTTTATCATGTGTAGGTGAAAAAAGAATAAACGTCTTAAATTTACGAACATTTCACCACAAATGTTTTAAATTAAAGCTGGTTTTCAAGCGTGGTGGTAAAATAAAGCTAAATTTCAAAAATAGCCCGATTTCATGCTTTCAGGGAATTCCTATGGGATTAGTAAATAAGTTTCTGTTTTACATATGTGGGTCATGTTATGTAATAATTCTTAAAGTTTTATTTAGTTTTGTCGACTCCTTGTTGGATATGTCAGTGCGATATGGCATGCCTGTCACAATCACAATTAAAGAACATATTTTCGTTTTTAAGGGAATTACCCTAAGTAAATGTTTTCTTTGTTTTAATAATTGACTCAGAGTGTTTAATGGTCTAATATTTCACCAAATCTGAATATAGTTAGAGCAGCAGTTAAAGCGCTATACCCCAAAAAGATAATTTATTAGAAAAAAACGTTTTGGTTTTTAACGTGTAAGGGGAATTCCCCTGGATTCATTACCCAACATTATAGTTTCTGCATATCTAGACCATGTTCTCTTACAAATGTCAAATTTCTTATTGCCATTCCATTAATTTTTCTGGTAGATGATCGGGGCGCTATGCCATGCATGTTGCTATCATGATTTGAGGAGAAAATCTTATTTTTTAGGGTATTTCATTAAGTAATCTTTTTTATTTGTTTTAAGTGTTAAATCAGTGACTAATGCACTTCCATTTCACCAAATCTGATTAAAATTGGAGAATCTGTTCAAGCGCTATCCCGTAAAAAGCTATTTTTTTAGAAAAAATCCCGTTTTGGTTTTTAAGGTCTCAGGGGAATTTACCTAAGTTCATCACCCACAATTTTGATTTCTGCATATCTAGACCATGTGGTCTAACAAATGACGAAGTTTCATTGCGATTTCATTATCCCTTCTGTTAGATGTCGGAGCCACAATCCATGCCTGTCACAATCTTGATTTAGAAACATATCTTCATTTTTAGGGTATTTCCCTAGGTAAATATTTTGTTTCTTTTAATTGGTAACGCAGTGGCTAACACGCTACTATTTTACCAAATCTGATCAATATTGGAGCAGCCGTTCATGCGCTATGCCCAAAAAAGCTAGATTTTTTTGAAAAAATACCGTTTTGGTTTTTCACCTCCCAGGGGAATTCCCCTAGGTATATTACCCAAAATGTTTGGTTTCTGCTCATCTAGACCATGTGGTCTAACAAATGACAAAGTTTCATTGCGATTCTATTATCCCTTCTGGTAGATGTCGGAGCCACAATCAATGCCTGTCACAATCTTGGTTTAGAAACATATCTTCATTTTTAGGGTATTTCCCTAGGTAAATATTTTGTTTCTTTTAATTGGTAACGCAGTGGTTAACACGCTCGTATTTTACCAAATCTGATCAAAATTGGAGCAGCTGTTCATGCGCTATGCCCAAAAAAGCTAAAATTTTTGAAAAAAATACCATTTTGGTTTTTCACCTCCCAGGGGAATTCCCCTAGGTATATTACCCAAAATTTTGGTTTCTGCTCATCTAGACCATGTGGTCTAACAAATGACAAAGTTTCATTGCGATTCCATTATCCCTTTTGGTAGATGTCGGAGCCACAATCCATGCCTGTCAAGCGTTTGACGAAAAAAAACGAAAAAAAAAAAACGGACAAAAACAATATGTGTCCCATTTTTTCAAATGGGACCCATAACTATGGGACCCATGCGTTTATGCTTGCAGAAACAAAGTACATACTCAGTGTATAAAATACAAATTGTGGTTAGGGACCCTGTAGCATGAATATATGGCATACGACATGTATTTTACATATAGTGGTGGTTAAACACGTGGTTGACACTCTCTAGTTTTTGTCCGTTTTTTTTTTTTTTTTTTTTTTTTTTTCTTTTTTTTTTCGTCAAACGCTTGACAGGCATGGCTTGTGGCTCCGACATCTACCAGAAAGGATAATGAAATCGCAATGAAACTTAGTCATTGGTTAGACCACATGGTCTAGATAAGCAGAAACCACCATTTTTTGTAATATACCTAGGGGAATTCCCCTGGGGGATGAAAAACCAAAACGGTATTTTTTTCCAAAAATTTAGCGTTTTTGGGCATAGCGCATGAACAGCTGCTCCAATTTTGATCAGATTTGGTAAAATAGTAGCGTGTTAGCCACTGCGTTACCAATTAAAAAAAACAAAATATTTACCTAGGGAAATACCCTAAAAATGAAGATATGTTTCTAAATCAAGATTGTGACAGGCATGGATTGTGGCTCCGACATCTAACAGAAGGGATAATGGAATCCCAATGAAACTTTGTCATTTGTTAGACCACATGGTCTAGATGAGCAGAAACCAAAATTTTGGGTAATATAGCTAGGGGAATTCCCCTGGGAGGTCAAAAACCAAAACGGTATTTTTTCAATAAAATTAGCTTTTTTGGGGCATAGCGCATGAACGGCTGCTCCAATTTTGATCAGATTTGGTAAAATAGTAGCCCGTTGGCCACTGCGTTACCAATTTGAAGAAACAAAATATTTACCTAGGAAAATACCCTAAAAATGAAGATATGTTTCTAAATCAAGATTGTGACAGACATGGATTGTGGCTCCGGTATCTAACAGAAGTGATAATGGAAACCCAATGAAACTTCGTCATTTGTTAGACCACATGGTCTAGATATGCAGAAATCAAAATTGTGGGTGGCATACGACATGTGTTTTACAAATTGTGGTGGTTAAACACGTGGTTGACACTCTCTAGTTGGTATATGTATCGGTCGCGTTAATTGTTCGGCAACACTAACTTACCATTTTAACTCCACTTGTTTAAACAAAAATTGAGGGGGCGTTGTCATTGGGAAATCGTTAGGTTACCTCGCGCCCAGGGTTTTCAGAGATATTTCAGTGTGTTGTGTATGATTGAAAAGTTTCTTCAGTTTTAGTAGAACTCATTAATCCGCTGGCCCATGCGTGTCTTGCCAAGGATGCAATCATCTAGTCAGCAGACGGTTTAGATCTTGTAATCTCTCGGTTACCTATAGACCGTGTACGCTTTTTTCCGATTGCGCTAACCGACCGTACAAAATCCCCCACATGTCATAGTATTTAGTAGACCTCATTATTCTAATGCGTTCTGTCGATGTCAGCTAAGTACCTGGAATGCAACTAAACATCCTCCTTCACTACAAACCTCCCATGATGCCAAATGTGAAACACAACGTGAGGACAGATCGTGCAAAGAAGCTCACACCGATACCACAACCCATCAACACTCCACCAAGGAAACTTCCCCAACGCAATCCGAGAGCGTTCGCTACTGGTCGGAATAGAGGACCTACAAAGAGGGTGATCTAATTAAAATGCAAATTTTTGATTTTTATACATTTATATTTTTGTTAAGGGCTAAATTTTCAATACACTTTTCACTAAGACTGTATTTATAGCTCTTTTTTGGCAATTGGACGCAGGTTGTTTTATTCGTTTTTTCGTTACTGGTTTAATTAAGACTAATAAAATATTAATTAACTCTTTCACTGGCATTTTGTCTTCATGTTTTGTATACAATTATGCAAAAGATTATGACTTTCTTATTTATTCCATAGGTGCCTGGTAAATAAATTCGTTCACCACGAATGTTAATAACAATTGCAGGTAAATAAAAAATCAAAATAAAATATATAAATTAAAATTAATATAAATAAATGGGCGCAGATTAATACAACAATACAAGTACCGCGGTAACATCACCGCGCGAACCCAAAGTGCTTTGTCAAGTCACAACATAACACCACTGTAAACACAAAAGTTACTGTATATCGACTAACACGGGGCAACACTAAAAGGAGGGTAGGAGGGAAACTACTCAGAAAAACTTTGGAAACTAATTTCAAACCTGGTCAAAAACTAATCTTAACCCCAGAACTAACGCTAACTTTAACCCCAACCCTATACCTAATTCCTAAGTAATTTTGGTGCCCAGTTTCCCTACTTCCCTCTTTTCCACCTTTTATTTTTGCCCACTAACACTCGAAGTAAGATAAGATGAGGTTATTACTGACCGCATAGCTTGGTACGTTTTTAGTTCAACGTTAAGCTGAAAGGTAGTAGCAGCGAAACTGGTGGCTAGCTAGTTGGTTGTGTACTTAGGCAAGGAACTTAGCAAACATAGGCTGAACTCAGTGGAATAGTAGGTTCTACTATTTTTTGTCGGGCCAAGGTTCGAACCCTTAATGGCCCTATCCCTATGGCCGGGCTGTGTATAATTGTTATATATATCGGTCGCATTAACCATTCGTCCACACGACAATTTCAATTCTACTTTAATTAAGGAACGTTTCAATCATGCTTAACATACTGCAACAGCAGATCGCATGTACAGAGTTATGTGATGATTCTTTGCGGTATCGCCCACTAAGTTTCCCCTCCCATGTAGAGATAATTAATATCCTTCCAGAACTCACCTCCAACGCAGCCAAGTGTGAGAGGAAGGCTCCCAGCCATTGCCACATAACTCGCAGATTCGTCAAAGTATTCCAACCAACTTGAGTAAAGCAATCCCACTGAATACAACAAGCCCCATGTCAAGCCGTTCGTCACAGCCGCCATTGTTAGGACCACCCATCGAAAGGTGTGGTGCTCACCCACCAACATTACAATGCAAACCCAAGAGACAAACTAAAAGCAACACCTGCAAATAAGGATAAACTTACGAACGCGTAATAATATTTTATATGGTTATCTTATGATTATGATAAATCACCGTGAATGGGAACACGAGTAGGTTAACACGGGGCAATCGTCAGATCACCTCGCGCCCACCGTCGGGTTAACGGAGCTATTGCAGTATGTTGTATATGATAGACACGTTCCTTCAATTTAGTAGAACCCATTAATCGTCTGGGTTCAGGCAATGTCCGTTAAGTGCTTTGCCCAAGGACACAACCAACTAGCTGAAAAGGCGACGAACTGACCAACCAAGCTATAACCGGTTGGACGAACCTATAATGAGCCGTCACTTAGTTTCTCTTTACAATTCAGCATAGAAGTCGGTCGCCCATTCTGCCACACGACTGTACAACTATAAGATAATGTTACAATATTGGCCCTTATCTCTATCCAGTGTTCACCTGCTGGGAATTGCTGGTATTTATTCTGTCACTTAATACGCTAGCGAGTCCAGCAGTCAAAAGCTGGTCGGTGTTTGTATTTGAACCCAGTGTATTTAATTTGTTGCTCAGCGTCTATATCTCTACCGTTTTCAATCCTTTGCAGCAAAACCGGTCTTCTTATTGCAGAAACTGTCTCAAGACTCTCCTAAATATAAAACGAAGCCTCGGGGGATAAGTACGGCTATTCCTTTTGGCTTCTTATCCTATTGTTGAAACTAGACTGTCTTAATCATTAAATTATCTCTCGTGGGAGAAATATGAATCTTATATCTCGATAAGCAATGGATAAGATTAGATAAATATAGGCTCTAATTGCCGCTGAATTGTTGTACTACTAACAAAACTATAGGCCCTTTTCTTTTAAAGCTTAGGATACCTATGTTTATCTAGTATATAAAATAAAGCATAGTTCTTGATAAAACATCTTTCCGGGAATAAATACGGATACTCCGTTAGACCTCCTATCCTAGCAGGCAAAATTACTCCTTGCTTAATTCGTGGTTGTTCCCGCAATAGATATACGAACCATCCACGACAATACATTTGAACTTCAATTGAACTGAACTCTTGTTCATTGCGCTTTGTCGACAAGAGGTTTCGTGGGTCTAAGCAAACCGCAACGTAATGTGATTAAAGGATTACTGCCTACGCAAAATTAACGGAACCAAGGACAAAGGGTATGGACGATTTTACGGGATAAGTTAATATAACGACATTTTGAAGCTAATTTAAAGCTTCCACGAAATTTCCACTAAAAAAATTGAATAATTTTAAGAAAATACTATTATTTTTTGCATAACAACTTTTAAATTCTACTTATGTTTTTTCCTTTTTTTCTACGCCACGTTCTTGACGGGCATGTCTGAACGCCAGCTTACTGATAAGAAAGAGTTGTCAAACAATACCCCATTTTACTTCAGAACACCCCCCAAAACAGAATATTTACACTTCTGGTAGTGTTAGCTAAAATAGATAATTTCTCTTTTAAAATTAATCGTATGGACAATTGGGATAGGTCCCCTCTTTACTTAATTGTGAGAGGCGCAAAAATAAATCCATTTGTCTTTTATTTTTAAACAGAAAATTAGCAATATATTCGTGTTTAAATAATGCTATGTAAATACTTGTGCATTTGTTTGTGCATGTGTGATTGTATGTGCGTGCGCAATGGAGTAATGATACCACATCATTCAGCACAGCGGAAATGATTTCATTGAATAAACAATTATTTCCCGTATAGATGTCGGTATCGGTAGTGTTAACCATTTTCCCTTTGTCTGTGACGCATTGCTGCAAACCGACTTCACCTTAACTTTAGCCTATGCACGCCGGCTTCAAAGAGAGCGCCGTTCGCACTTTATTAACACATACACAATGATAGAAGTGAATATATAAATAATATTAAAAAACTTAAAGAAGGCTTTATTTGGTTCGCATACCTTGGGTTATACATTTTTCTGCTATGTTCAAATTTGTAATACATTCCTATTGTAATACCGTTGCCGAACAAATCTGTAACAAACTACAGAAATATCCCGGGTAATATTTCCGTCGCGCTTCGTTAACTTTCTAATAATAAACAAGCCTCTGTGCGGTTATCATTTCTATTGTCGACGCAGCAACTAGCAACACTAAATAAAGGAGATCAAGGAAAGGCACTAAAACTATAAAAACTACTGTTAACCCTGCCCCAAACACAACCCCAGAACTAAACTTCAACCCCAGTCCTGACACCAACCTTAACGTGCTACTCTATTTTAATTTGCGGTATCTCCACTTTTCTCCCTTCCTTTTTATAATTGTTCCCTGTTGACGACAGACGCACCGGTTCAGCGCTGCAACGCGATTTACGCTTCTTCGAACAACGAATATGACGTCGTTCAGGTGTACCGCCATACCTGACCACGTGACAAATGTAAAATAAAGCTTGTAAACACCATAGTGTCGTTGTTTAATTTATTCGTGGATTCCGATATATAAAAACGCCTTGGTAATGAGCTCAACTTATCGGAACTTATTAAGTTAAAGTGGAAATAGTTAAACCTTGTGAATGAATAAATATCAAAACTTGTGAATGAATAAATATCATACCGCCTTGGTAATGAGCTCAACTTATCGGAACTTATTATAAATTTAAGTTGAACTAGTTAATCTAAACGTCATATTTACCACATGTTGTTGTTATGGTGCATTTGTTAAATGAATGGTACCAAGTATTGTATTAGAATGGTAGTGTTTTTTATGTTTATTTCCAACGGGCAATCAGATCACATTGCGCCCATCGTCGGGTTATCGCAGCTATTGCAGTGTGTTGTGTATGATTCAGATGTTCCTTCAGATTTAATACATCCCATAAATTTATCGAGTCTAGACTGTGTCAGATAATAGCTTGACCAAGTGCACAGCCGCGTAGCCAGAGACCGGAACAGCCTTTTAGACGCTGCATTCCATTGCTCTTTAGAGTTCACCTTAGGCTGTCTTCCTCATTGCAATCGTCGGTGGCTGATACTGAGTTCTGATAATAACTACATACATAAATCACACTGCAACTTCTTGTTTTTATTTGACATTTCTGTACGTTATAGTTCATTCTGCTTGGGTTGGTGATTTTTGTTCATAAAACACGACAATATATACCAAATAAAAATAGGTCACGAGGACAGATAAGCTGTGGACGGCTATTTTAACTGTGAATATGGGTTGAGTTTGTAAAAAAAAACGACATTGCACCAACTAAACTTACTGTACTGGGTCGTAAACTACGGCCCAAATAGTTTTCCATTAATTAACACGTTTAAATAGTACACAAGCAAAAAATTGTGTAAAAACGAAAACATCCAAATCGAACCAGCGATTTACCACAATATGTTTCTAAATCTTTGTTTAAAACAGAAATATGTGTTTGTATAAAACAGAAATAGGTAATTTAATATTTTTTTTCTTTTTGGCATTCAGCTTTTCACTAATATCGTTTTTATAATTCTGGTATATGCGTCGGTCGCGCTAACCAATCGGTCACGAAACCGTTTAACAAAAGGTGATTTATCTCTAAATACCTACATAGAACACCCATAAACTTTCTGCTGTATTGCGTTAAGGGCTCCACACACATATATAGCGTTTCGCGTCAAAACCTCGCGTCTGCCGTAAAACTCCTTGCATTGGGTCATACACACACTCGCGCCAGACAAACGCAAGTCGAGAGAAGTGGCTCAATAGCGTCAAACGTCAGAGTTAAAAATATTTTAACTTTTGCGCAAGACGCAATAGGCAGAAAAATGAAAGAGACACTGTTTTAACTTGATTATTTCAATAAAAATCAAGGTAGACCAGAGAATAAGTAAATAATGATTATTTAAGTACAGCATTATAACATTTATTTGTTTAGTTGGTTTTAAATATCATTTAAACTAAGTTTTAGCACAATTTTGGTATGACATAGATCCAAAAATGTCCAAAACAGATTTTAATGAGTTACTTAATTTGGTACAAGCAAGTCCACATCTGTATGATTTAAAGAATCAGTATTATAAGAATAAGATGAGAAAAGAAAATACCTGGACTAACATAAATGGACAAATAGGAGAACCAGGTAGGGTATACCGGTAGTTTATTGTTTAATGTGGTTTTATGTTATGTGTGAATTAAAACACAATGTTTGTTGAATTTGGTGTTGAACATTTATTAGCAGAGGCATGTATGAAACGATGGAGAAGTTTAAGGGATAGATTTTTAAGAGAGAAAAAAACCATAAAGTATGAAAGTGAGCGAATTCGTTGTGGCAACATGTTCAACATGGGAACATGATGAAAATATGCAATTTTTGCAAGATCACCTCCATCACTGATTGTAAGTACCGGTATCTGTTTGTATTGTTTATAAAATGTAGCATGTTTCCAATGGACAAGGCAGTTAGTGCACATTGCTTCAACAAAGTACGGGTACCAGTAGTTAAATAGGTTTAACAAGTATACTGGTGAAGTGGTAACTAACAGGCACACATCACAGGGATAGTTCTGGTTAACTGACTGTCGGCCCATTTATTGTAATATTCCCACCCTAAAGTAGATATGGATATACTTTTTATTCTACACCTGCATACATGATGTATTGTTTGTTGCCGAAACATTAAGACTGACTGTTGTTTGCAGGACTGTTTTTAACATTCAATAGCAAGAGCAACCAATAACATCCAGGGAAACAGACTCACCGATTGAAAGTTTTTAAATCGCTGGGTCAAGTGGCGGTAAGAGTTTTTTTTTATACTCTAGGCCGTAGCACATTTGCAACTTATAATTCCACTTTTCTTTTTACAGAGTTTATTTTATTGAAGCACATCAACCTAGTTTTAACTGATGCTACTAGCTACTACATACACCGAACTAAACACCCCAACAGAACTATCCATGACGTCAACAATAGATTGCCCTTCGCCTGCTGAATCGCTTTAGTCTGCACCACAGAACAAAAAAAGAAAGCTGGATTTCTAAGTTAAATTTGCAGGTTTTCATTTTGTACATAACTTTATAATCATGTACCGCAACGGTTAACCGATTTGTTGTCAGTCAACCAATAAAATAATTCAAAAACTAATTTGTGTGTAAACAACTTTTTTACCATTGTACATCAGTTTATATGCTCTTACAATGTCCAATTAAAAATATTTAGATTTTTGTGGACCACTACCGGTTATTTTTTTTTATTAATGGTTTTCAGATTTTAGATATCCACAGCTCTAATAACCACTTACTTTATTACTAGAAAGACCTCATTTTTATTCTGAAAAGAAATTCTGAATATATGAAAAGTGCAGCTCAGACAAACATTGTGCAGGATGATATGTACGATAGTTTCGGAAAATTTACTGCTGCTAAACTACGTAGTCTAAATGGGACAACAGCTGATGAAGCTATGGCTGCAATTATGCAGATATAGTTAACTCTAAAAAACTTTCACATTAAACATACCAATTACTGTAATTGCAAATTTGTTATTTGGTACCAATGAACTGGAAAGCATGCAGCTAGTTGTATATAGTATTTTTATTTATATGTTACTTTTCAGTGTTATTATATATCTTCAGTCATGAATATACACTGCCTTTCCAAGCTAACTGTAATAGTTAATTTTTCATTTTATAGCACTGTATTGCTCTTTCTTCGTTTGATATTTTGCAATAAAAATAAATGTCAAGTAAGTTGTTTGTTATATGACAATGGTGTAAAAAATATAAAAAAAAACATTAGTAAAAAGAAAGAGTGGTTATATGTCTAGAAACATGTGACAATAAAGTAAAGAGATTGGACATTTTATTTTGCTTAATTCGTTTTCTACTCGTGAATACAATCTTTCTAATGGCCAGTAAACAAAACCACGTGGGAATGTTTTGACGCAATACGTCATCTTGAACGCGAGTGTGTGTGCATGGTCTCGCGTCTCTCTTAAACGCAACGCTTGACGAGAAGGATGACGAGACGCGAGAAACGCGAAGGATTGCGCAAAACGCTATATGTGTGTGGAGCGCTTTACGTACATGGTTATAATATCAACACTATGATGTAACTTAGGGTTACCATATTCAAATAAGCAGAATTCCGGAGAGTGTATAACTATTTTCATGGGACCATATATATGCTCTACCGAAATGCTAAGACTGCAAACGTTATCGTACAACGTCAAGCTCAAGCACTTATATGGTAACGCTAAACGATACTCATGCTAACGTTGTACGATACTTATTATGCTTAACGTTGTACGATAGTTATGCTTAATGTTGTACGATACTCAAGCTAAAGCACTCATGCTAACACTGAACGATACTCATGCTAAAGCGCTAACTACCGAAATAAAAAGTATAGTCTTCATACACAAGCAGAGTCTGATTTCAAACATAAAAAAAACCTACAGCACATGTCTTTGATTATATTAAAAAGTCAAATATGCCTCTCACAGTCGTAACGCTCAACTTGTTTCACTTTTTAGTCCACAGTGAAAATACTCTACATTAGGGATGCACAGTACAGAACCTTTGAGATTCGAAACTCCAAGGATTCGCACGCGTGCGACAATTGATAAGCATGATTAGTTATATCATAGAATACTAACTTACAGATAGAAGGGTAACGAACTCGGCCGATTGTTACGGTCACGCTTGAGTACTCGTTTACCGAATGCTACCACAATCAATCATTTGGTATTGTTTTGATATGAAATACATTGTTGAGACTGCTGCAGTTTTACCGACTTATGGTTGTTTATATAAATTTTCCAATTAAATAAACTTTATTATATATATTTCCCAATTAAATAAACTTATCTGTAATTTGGTATTCTATGGTTATATTTTGCGTCGTCGACACACGTGCACGAACACACAAAGAAAGGCGGTCAATTTCACCCAGGCTTTAATTTAATGACACGTGGTTTATTGCACCTTTAATGTTTATCTCTTTGAATGGGAAAACCAAGGAGGTTAACACACGGGCAATCGTCAGATCACCTCGCGCCCACCGTCGGGTTACCAGAGATATTGCAGTGTTGTGTATGATAGAAATGTTTCTTTAATTTGGTAGAACCCACTAAACCGCTGGGTTCAGGCAACGTCCGTAAAGTGCCTTGCCCTAGGACACAACCGACTAGCTAGCGGCCAGTTTGGAACCTGCAACAAAGATTTAAATAGTCGCAAATGCAAACTGCAATGCTTTTCAGACTGTCATTTCAGCACATCTGGCAATACAACGAATACAGAAGTGGCACAGATAAGAACTATATATGGCCCTACTGGAAAGTTCGTATGATGCGCCGTATATAAATTGTGTGACCAACGAATCACTTTTTCGGGTATTGGCGCAATTTAGTATTGCTGACGTGGTTTAGGTTTTCAAAATTTAGGTTAAAACATGTTGGCGCAAAAATGCGGCGCACACTAAAACGAACTTTCCAATAGGGATATATGGTGCTACTGGAATTAGGATAGAATATTTATGTTTAACCTTGTGAATCGGAAAAGCACTGGACATTATCACACGGCAATCGTCAGATCATCTCACACCCAACATTGGGTTACCGGAGCCTTGCTGTGTGTTGTATACAATTGAGACTTTAATTTTGTAGAACCCATTACTCTACTATGTTTTACAATCATTGTTAAATACCTTGCCAAAGGACACAAACAAGTAGCTGTCTTTTGAAGGGCAACACTAAAAAGAGGGAAAGCAGGAAGGAGGAAAACTGCTCACTAAAATTACAAAAACTAATTTTAACCCTGCTCTAAACACTAATCTCAACTTTAACTAATTTTAACTCCAATCCCATGTTTAAAACTGACTCTAATGTCCAAATCTTTATTTCAGTGTGCAGTTTCCCTGCTTCCCGCTTTCCCTCCCTTTAGTTTCCCCGTTTTCGGCGTTTTGGACCTGCAACCTTTAGGCTGAAAGGAGAAACTTTTTTGGGTTGTTTTTACAAAACAGTTACTTGAATAGTATAGAACAAATTTCACACATGTTCACAAATTAGAAAAACAAACATTATAAACCTGTCAAACTCAGGAAAACAAACGTCCCGTACCATCTACCTCACCCATTCTTGGGGTGTGCCTCTATATACTACAGGATCGCTTAGATTGCTATGGAAAATAATTCTAACCCTGTCCCAAACACTAATATCAACCCCAGAACTAACTTTAACACCAACTTTATCATCCCGTATGGATAGTACTTCATTTTTCGCCGAGATCTCGAGTGTGCAGTATGCAAACGTTCAAGAGTACACACTTTAAGTGTGCACACAATCTCCTTTGTATTACTATTTTGTAAAAATCTTAAACAAACCTATTATTCTATCCTAAATCTATCATATCTACGTATCAAAAAACGTACTGACAGTAAATTACCTGAGGTCCAGAGGTAGGTTTACAGTTTTTTTGCAAATTATACGATGTTTATACTGCCAGCTCACGAGCGTGTGTGAAATTACCCAAGTGTGCAAAGACGCAGGGAAAAAAAAACTCGAGTGTGCAGCTGCCGTATTTTCCACACTGGTCTATCATTAATATCATAATCATTCTTGGGAAGCTCTTTTTCGTGGACTGGTTGTAAGATTTCCGAGAGCCATAGATATCTAAGAAGCTTCAGTATAATAAATATTCTCTCACTATTTGGTTTTATTGGGTGTTATTTACTAAACTTGAGATGTACGTCTATTTAGGAAATTGAAAAAGTGTTAAAGCGCCAAAACTATACTTTTTTGTGCGAATATATAACAATTATTTTACGAAAGATATCTTTAGCGTTAGGCTATTATATGGACAATACACAGATTTTTATTATTTTTACTCGATCAAGTTCTAGGATAAGTCAATCAACAATACATAGCAAAGCCACTCAGTATAATCTAGGCAATAAGCTCAGCCGGTCTGCAGTCAAGGATTTTATATCAAAAACTAAGCTTCTTTTTCTATGACATTTTGGGTAATTAGGTTAGAATATTCCTGTTTATCCCCGCGAATGGGAAAAACCAAGGGAGTTAACACACGGGCAATCGTCAGATTGCCTCGCACCCATCGTCCGGTTACCGGAGCAATTGCAGTATGCTGTGTATGATTCACACACTCTTTAAATTTGGTAGAACCCATTAATCTGCTGAGTTTGGGCATTTTCTGTTAAGTGCCTTGCCCAAGAACACAACCGATCAGCTAGCGACCTGTTTCGAACCTGCATCCTTTTAGTTTACAGGCATCGCACTAAAACACCAGACTAACCGGTCGGACCGATGTAGTGTTTAGAGACATTTATGGTTTGCTCAAACAACATTTCACCGTAATATTTACACTTTACAGTGTTAAACAGACTGGACCAGGTCTCCAAACACTATCTACTGTGGAAGGGGTCTTTATTGCAATGGAGATGGCTGATAAAAGTGCTCCCGAACAGCCGACGATTTTCGTTTTCCCAGTTTGGTATAAAGACTAGCTATTATCCGCCTTTGCAGAACAAACATTAATTTACTAATTAACACAGTTATATCGCGGTAAAAGTATATTAAATGTAGCGCAAGCATTACATATGCGAGACAAAGTTATTTATAGACTATAGACGCGCTTAGTTTTAAAAATATTTATTCCACTTTAACTTTTTAAATACCACAACAAATAAAATCTAACGTGTTAGGTTATTCATTTAGATGAATTTTTAGTAGTTAATTTAACTCTTTCCGTCCCAACTCGCCATATATGGCGAGTTGGTGGGAAATAATGGTATCCCGCCTGTACATAAATGGATGCAAATCTAAAAAACGATTTCTCCGCAATGCGTAATGGTAGAGACCTCAGCTATGGCTCATTCGATCAAGGAAACCCTATATTTTATTCTCTGTAATTTTCGTGGAGAAATATTAAAAATGCGAGGAGTGATAGCCTTTCTTTTTCAAGGCTTCGCCTCTTATTTCTATCGATTTTACACGAATTTACAAGTGACTAACTCAGCCAATAGGAGTCGCGTTAACTTGCGGAGAAGCTCTTTTTGTCAAGCAAGTCTTTCTTTACATTTTCTGTGAATTTCGTGCCGTTGAGAAAAAAAGGAGAGCGTTGGTGACGTTTTCGCAGCAGGCGTTTATGCTTCGTGTTCACCAAAGCATGAATCCAGCTGGGCCTGCTGAGCGCACGATAAAGAAAAAGGCGGCGAGACTAGCTAGTTCGGTGTGCCCTGCTTTGAAGAATATTGGATATAGTATTTGTGTTTGTTTGCTTTTGTATGCCCTTTTTACACTTCCTTTACTGTTCTTATTTATACTTTTTACTATTTAGTTCTACAAAACTAAAAACTTCAATGCGTTTTGGTTCAATTTTTCATAATATAGTCAGAATAAAGGAAAATTTCAATTAGGAATAGTAAAAAAACTACTGAAGATACAAATACAGTTCAAATTTTCCTGAGTACAAAAACTATCAGACAATACATTCCAATTTTCATATTATTTGGGCATACCAATAATTAGTGAGTATTTCGTTTGTCAGTGCACCTCAAAATTTTTAAAGTCGAGCAGAATTTTCTTTACATAAAAAGTGGTGTTCACTAAAGTTTATATAATATATTCTTTATTGGAGGTAGATTCTAGGTGTGCGGTTTGTTTAAAAGAGGGATAAATTATCTTTCCAACCATACTAAATATTAAATCATAGCATAAATTTGAGAAAAACTGTACTAATTTGAAAATGACCAAAAATTGTAAAAAACACTGCGGGACAGCATGTTTAAATTAATGCATTTGGCCGGGAGTGAAAGAGTTATTAATATCCTATTCTATCCTATCCTATTGTGTATTAATTGTTTGAACAATAAATTTAGTTTTAATGTGGGTGACAATTAGTATAATAAGTTAAAGCGGGGTGGCACATGCATATTTCAATATCTTCATTTTGTCCTTTTCATGTCGGATTAGTATTTTATTTTCAAGTGAAACATTCTTTATGAGAATCAGTATGATGACACTAAATATATGTTATATTTCCTGGCAAGTGAAGAAACTGCGATAAAGGATTTATTTACAGTTACCATTAGATATCTAGCTGTAAAAACTTCATTTTGACAAATGTGTTTCAAGAGCTTTACCTTTCCCAACCCAACCCTAGCATAAACATGAGTATCTTATCTGACAACACAATGCAAACTTTTATTTTGCTCACCAGGTTATGTGAAAGTTATGTCTGCAAATTCAGAAAAGAAATCTGGGTATGACTTTGATTCCATACAAAAGAAACCTCTAAAATTTAAAGGTGACAGCGGAAAAGTTAAAAAGAAGAAAAAGGTGAAGAAAGATAAAAAGAAATTGGAACAAGTTCGTCTTGAAAGCGTGTAGGACACATCTGCTTCATCTTCCCCCAAATACGATCATTTAACTCCATCTGAGAGAAAGTTCAAAGATAATCAAGACAAACGGCAAATGGATCGGATTTTAAAACGAGCTTCGACCACCCATCGGGACAGAGTTGAAGAATTCAACCGCAATATTGATTCACTGTCGGAACATTATGACATTCCTAAAGTGAGCTGGACCAAGTAATGATTCTGTATATACTGCGTCATGTACTGGTGCTTCTGCCTTGGATCCAAGAAAACTGCGATGGAATTTTAACATCTTCAATGTGAGACATGATTTGCTTAACCGTTTAAGCTTAGTAATAAACTGTCCATGTCATAAACTTTGCTCAATTCAATGAATTATATGAACCGTTCTATTGGGTAAAAACATACCATCATGGTTTATGTACAGTACCAATGTTAATTGTTGTTTTTAATGGTTTAATGTTTTTTTTTACTTGGTTCATAACTTGGGTTTCTAAATATCATCATCAGGGAAATATGATATGCTGCATAAACATCGCACAAACAACGTTGCTTTTACACTCGTCTCATTACAACAATGTTATTACTTCCTCCAATTTCCTTTGTAGACTGAGCACGTTCTCTACCATTGCAAAGAATCGCATATTATCGATTAAGCAGATGTTTTGTTGGTGCTAAAGTCTTAACGCAAAATACCGAACGTAATTGTCCAATGAACATTAAAGTTTTATTGTGGTGTAATTTTAAAGCCTACACTGAGGCTGGATGAAGGTGCTTGGGCTAAATTCTTTGTTTGTTTTAGTGTCACACATCAAACAGATGAAAATGTGCTTCAGTATATTCACATCTTGCGTGAAAATTAAGCCCAAGCCTCGCTCAGCCTTAGTGTAGACGGGGCTTTAGGTATCACTAGAGAATATGCTTTTGCAACATTCATATTTTAACATTGGCGGACTTCGTTGCTTGTATCCAATATAACGAACATGAGTGTATAATCTTACAGTAAAATTGTCACGCTGCAAGAACAAATTACAACGTCATATACAGGATAGGATAAACTCGTCTTTACCTTCAAAGATGGTAAACGGAAAAGGGCACTATTAATCGATTGAATTTTCTTTACATTTTGGTTCTTAATTGCTCTGTCGCAGCCATTAAAAGAAGAAATGACGATGTCTGTGTTAGAATGTTGATTTCTATGGCAGCTGCTCGCTATCCAAAAGTGATGGTAAATATTGGAAATAACCTGTTAAAATATAAATGTTGTAAAGATATAGTGATGCCTAAAGCTTCGTCTACACGGAGGCTGTGCGAGTCTCGGGCTTATAGAAATCCAGCAATGAACATCACATTCTAACTCTTGAGCTCACAAGCACCTATTCAAACCGAGGTGTAGCTTATTGTAAGTGGGGTTTAACCGCCTCTTCTTGATTTAAATCGAGATGTTAATTTTTATTACGCCCAATATACCACTATCTCGTTATTTATCCTACAGCTACGTTTCATATACAATGCGGTAATATTCATATAGAAGGTTTCGTGTATCATGTCGACCTAAAAAGGGGATTTTTAAGTTCAGGCAACGTATAGTTTAGATAAAAATAATAGTTTTACCTTGTTGGTACCGTTGATAGCTCATTCTTGAAATCGAACATTGGCCTCATCGGCTTCCATTTCTGAAATTAATCTCAGTTAGGCTTCCTTGTACAAACCAATGGTTAAGATGGTATGTCCAATCAGAGCGTTCGTATGAAGATTACCTGAAATCTCATCCCATATTCCGCCAAAAATATCGCTTTGTTGTTGTGGCTTTTCATCTCCCCAGCGACGCCGACGCACAGCCTCAGATTCATCCGCGGCCAGAAGCACAAGTGCGAGAAGGAGTACGAAGAGAGCTTTATTCATCTGCAAAATTCAGCGTTGTCACCAAAACAGTTTCGGTTGACGAAAATAAACAAACTTACAACCTTGTAATATTCTTTTAAGAAATATAAGTTCGTTTAATTGAGAGCTGGAATTTATATGAGCAATCAGTCTTTTTCTTATTGCGAAATAACTTCTTTCTTTTGACTACTCAGAAAGTTCTCTAACATTGCAGGAAACGTATATACTGGATTGAGCAGATTGTTTTGTTGGTGATAGTGTCTTTATGCAAAAGACCAAACGTAATTTTTAAACAATCAAGTTTTCTTAGAGATTTTTTATGTGGCTTTTGCCGTTGCTTGTACCCTAAAAATGGAACATGACGCGTGTCTAAAACACAAGTTTAAGGCAACGTTGTGCACACATGCACATAGGCCAGGTATGTAAGTGCTTTAATGGGATTAATAACAACTTCCGCAATATATCAATAATAAATTTTAATACAAAAGCTACGTGGTAAGTGGGCGCCACGAGATATGTGACAACTGGAACAATTTGAAGATTGTGTTTATCAGCTGCACAATGAAAGTTTTAATACACGAAACAATTTTTACATCAAATCCAATTTTTGCTTTTTTCCGGCCAGATAGCTTAATCAGGGCCGGTTTTAGGCCGATTTGACCGATTAGATCACTAGCGGAAGTTTTTCTGTATTACGAGGTTTAAAATACTACTGAAACGTAAAATAAAAAGTGAAATAATATTCTTTCTCATAATATCAATTTCTTATGCTTCGTAACTAAGTCAAATTTATATTTCGGTGTCTGCCTGTTACGTCATAATGACTATGGTTGCTAAACAATATATATATATATATATATGTTTGGAAATAAAACAAAAAATCGTAAATAAGCATCCATATTACCTTTAATTTGTTTTATAGCAAGTATTAAATGTCTCTTTTTGTAGTTTGTGTGTACTGGTATGTATTTTATGATATATAAACACCCATAAATTTTGCTATGAAGAGTAGGGGCCCCGCCATCACATTTCTAATTGGGCCCCGCGGTTCCTAGCACCAGGCCTGAGCTTAATGGGTTAGCAACCCACTATAATATATCTAGTAACCCGACAGTGGCCACGACGTAATCTGAGGAATGCCCGTGTGATAAGAACCCTTGCGTTTTCCCATTTACCAGGGTAAAACATAAATATTATACAGGCAAATCGAGTTGATGCTTTTTGTAAATGGGGTCTAATAGATTAATAGTGCCCTCTTGCATTTACCATCTTTGAAGGTAAAGACGAAATTATCCTATCCTGTATATGATGTTGTAATTTGTTCTTGCAGCGTGACAATTTTACTGTAAGATTAGACACGCGTGTTTGTTGTATTGGATACAAGCAACGAAGTCCACCACTGTTAAAATATGAATGTTGCAAAAGCATATTCTCTAGTGATACTTATGCTCCGTCTACAATAAGGCTGAGCGAGGCTTGGGCTTAAATTTCACGCAAGATGTGACTATACTGAAGCACACTTTCATGTGTGTGACGTGTCGCAATAAAATAAACAAAGAATTCAGCCCAAGCACCCTTCATCCAGCCTCAGCGTAGGCTTTAAAATTGCACCACAATGAAACTTTAATGTTTATTGGACAATTACATTCGTCATATTGCGTTAAAACTCTAGCACCAACAAAACATCCGCTCAATCCATGAGCTTCTTTGCAATGGTAGAGAACGTGCTCAGTCTACAAAGGAAATTGGAGGAAGTAATAACATTGTTGTAACTAGAGAGTGTCAACCACGTGTTTAACCACCACTATTTGTAAAACACATGTCGTATGCCATGTATTCATGCTACAGTGTCCCTAATCACAATTTGTATTTTATACACTGAGTAGGTACTTTGTTTCTGCAAGCATAAACGCATGGGTCCCATAGTTATCAGACCAAACTTCTTTTCCATGTGTAGTTGAGAAAAGAATAAACGTCTTAAATTTACGAACATTTCACCACAAATGTTTTAAATTAAAGCTTGTTTTCAAGATATGGCATGCCTGTCACAATCATAATTCAAGAACATATTTTCGTTTTTAAGGAAATTACCCTAAGTAAATGTTTTCTGTCTTTTAATAAATTGACTCAGAGTGTTTAATGGTCTAACATTTCACCAAATCTGATCAAAATTAAATCAGCCGTTTAAGCGCAATGCCCCAAACAGATAATTTATTACAAAAAAAACGTTTTGGTTTAACGTCTTATGGGAATTCCCCTGGATTCATTACCCAAAATTATAGTTTCTGCATATCTAGACTATGTTATTTTACAAATGTCAAATTTTTATTGCGATTCCATTACTCTTTCTGGTAGATGTCGAGACACCATGCCATGCATGTTGCTATCATGATTTGAGGAGAAAATCTTATTTTGTAGGGTATTTAATTACGTAATCTTTTTATTTGTTTTAAGTGTTAAATCAGTGACTAATGCACTTCCATTCCACTAAATCTGATTAAAATTGGAGAATCTGTTCAAGCGCTATCCCGTAAAAAGCTATTTTTTAGAAAAACTCCCGTTTTGGTTTTTAAGGTTTCAGGGGAATTTCCCTAAATTTATCACCCACAATTTTGATTTCTGCATATCTAGACCATGTGGTCTAACAAATGACAAAGTTTCATTGGGTTTCCATTATCCCTTCGGTTAGATGTCGGAGCCACAATCCATGTCTGTTACAATCTTGATTTAGAAACATATCTTTATTTTTAGGGTATTTCCCTAGGTAAATATTTTGTTTTTTCTAATTGGTAACGCAGTGGCTAAAACGCTACTATTTTACCAAATCTGATCAAAATTGGAGCAGCCGTTAATGCGCTATGCCCCAAAAAAGCTAATTTAAAAAAAAAAACGTTTTGGTTTTTCACCTCCCAGGGGAATTCCCCTAGGTATATTACCCAAAATTTTGATTTCTGCTCATCTAGACCATGTGGTCTAACAAATGCCAAATTTTCATTGCGATTCCATTATCCCATTTGGTAAATGTCGAAGCAGCCGTTCATGCGCTATGCCCCAAAAAAGCTAAAATTTTTGAAAAAAATACCGTTTTGGTTTTTCACTTCCCAGGGGAATTCCCCTAGGTATATCACCCAAAATTTTAGCTTCTGCTCATTTAGACCATGTGGACTAACAAATGACAAAGTTTCATTGCGATTCCATTATTCCTTCTGGTAGATGTCGGAGCCACAAGCCATGCCTGTCAAGGGTTTGACGAAAAAAAAGAAAGAAAAAACGGACAAAAACAATGTGTCCCAATTTTTCAAATGGGACCCATAATTACCCCCAAAATACCTCTTATTTATATCATTATTTAATCGTCATATCACCAATAACTTTGAAAATGTAAAACTCATTTAGTCACAACAGTTTACCTCGGATAACTTGTTCGAATAAGAGGCTACTTAGGAAAATAATACGCTCTTGCGCGCTTTTTCACTCGTCGCTTCACGATAATGTTATGACTCCATCCAAACAATCCTTTCATCCAAACAATCCTTATGACTTCATCCAAACAAAGGAAATCGTTTATCCCTTATTTGGATGATGTTTCTGTTGGTGCTAAAATTTTAACTCAAAACATCGATTTTCCATCAGACATTAGGCTTTTACTTGTGGAGAAACCAGTGCGAATTACCAACATGCATGTTGTTGCCAAGATGTATTTTAATAGTAGTGTTCTTTGTTGCATGTACCTAAAATAGCAAGCATACATAACTATTTTCCCATTGGTAGCAAGCATACATAACTATTTTCCCATTGGTAGAACTGCCGGGTTTGCCGCAGGTATTACAGGTTGCCAACTACGATTGATAAAGTGCAACATCTTTAGTTCCATCTATCAAACCACTTGTTTCATGCAACTATCCATACCTTGCCCTTGTGCACAGCCGATTAATAGGTGGCTATTTCCGAAACCACATTTAAAAACGCACATTTAATTTTGTTACATTTGAGCTGACGAGCGCCGTCAGATAAATGTGTTGATTGTGCATTCAGAGATGTTTTCTCGAAATAAGTTAAGAAAATAATTTCCGGACCTGCTTCTTACTTGTCACATCTCATCGATATTATAGTTCTTTAGAATTTTTAGCGAACATTTTTGTACAAATTCTATGTTAAGATTTTAGCACCAACAAAAACATCTGCTGGATTTCGGGTATACGCTTTCTGCGATGCAAGAGAACGTGCTGAGCAGTCTAGCAAAAGAGAGGATATTTCGAAAATAGAAAAAAATCGTTTCTGCTATATATTCCTGCCCAAAATCGAACAAAGTTATCTTTCTTGAAAGACTACTACAAAGGTAAGTTGTTTTATTATTTATGTACAGAGAATGTTCTGTGACAACAAAGAATTTTGCAGATGAATAAGGCTATCTTCGTACTCCTTCTCGCACTTGTGCTTCTGGTCATTGAAGAATCTGACGCTTGGCGTCGTCGCCGTCGCCGAAGGATTAGCAGACGTAGATACTGGGGAGCATATGACCAAGCAGAACAACAAGAACAAGAAACTCCAGGTAATATTTATACATAAAAGGTCCTGTCATCTTTTAAGGGGGCCTGCTATTTTGAATATTGGTATGTAGGAGAATACCTCTAACTGAGATGAATTTTAGAATCGGAAGCCGATCAGCTGGATGCCGATGACGAAGAGTAAGCACTCGATCATAACCAACAAGGTAAAATTATTTTTTTATCTCAGCTATATGTTGTCTAAATATCTTATTTCACTTCAGGTCGACATGATGCACGAAACCTTGTTTAAATTTATGGCAACAAAAAAAAATATATACTTAAATCATTCTGCGTCGTCCATGAATTGTAGCAATAGCATACAGTACGAGTATGGAGTGTCTTGTTCGTCATAAAATGTTACAAGGAATTTGTAAAGAATCTAAAGTTTGCCAGCGTTCTAACGTCGCAGCGTATTTTCCAAGCACCCCCAGTAAATATTTTGCTAAGTATGACAAAATACGTATTCTCGTTATTTTAGTTACAACCAACACAGAATACTAATCTTAAAATATATCTTAGCGACAGATTTAGCACCAACAAAATCATTCACTTAATATGGATAACACGCTTTCCGCAATATTGTAGAAACACGCTAAGCCATGGCGTACTATATTTGCTTAAATTCCTTTAGATGTTTTAAGCTCACGTAGCACAAACCAACAGGCGCTATTGGTTCCAAATAATATCTTTCTTCTACATTACTATTTTTGTAAGAAAAAACGGCAAAAATTTAAAACGCGGCTGTCCTAGCACGCTCCTGTCCTACCATGATCGCAATAACTAGTCAAACTGTGTGTGTTTTGTTGTATACGCATTTAATCAAACATAAAACTTACGTGACTGAATTTGGGTTGCGAAAGTCAAAAATAAGTATAGTTAGCACCAAACAAATCAACTAATTTACGCAAAATCTCACAGGTAAAACCTAAAACTTATGTAGATATTGAAATGTAAAACATTTTTTGGTCCGCCTTAACATATAAATGTAATTATTATTAGTACAATGCTAAAACTACGCGTCCACCTACATAATGTCTAATTAAATACATTATTTTAAAAACATGTTACAAATAATTTTTATAACTCATCACGGTACACTAGTTTACATAAGATAACTGGTTGTTGCGATATATATAGGAATACTGTTATAAATCAGTACGCGCTTTTTCACTCGTCGCATCACGATATTGTTATGACTCCATCCAAACAATCCTTTGGCTCAGCACGTTCTTTAGCATTCTGGAAATCGTTTATAACTTATTGGGAGGCTGTTTTTGTTGTTGCTAAAATTTTAACGCAAAACATCCATCGTACTTTTCCATCAGACATTATACTTATACTGGCGATGCAACCAGAGCGAATTACCAATACACATGTGAATTACCATGCATGCATAACTATTTCCCCATTCGTAGAATAAAATGTCATAAGATAGGGAAACGCAGAAGAGGAATAAATTTTGCCAGGGAAGATCTGCCGGGTTTGCTGCAGGTATGGCAGGTTGTTCACTACGATCGATAAATTGCTACACCTTTAGTTTGTTATATCAAACCACTTGTTTCATGCAACGTCCGATACCTTCCCCTCGTGCACTTTGTGCACAGCTCATTTACAGGTGGCCTTTTCCAAGCCCACATTTTTTTACAACATGAATTGCCCACCTGTGAAAACGAACCGTTAATTTTGATAAATTTAAGCTGAGTGTCACTAAATAAAGGTGTTGGTTGTGTTTGAAGGTCCTATGCGTTTTTTTGAAAAAAAGGTAGGAAAAAAAACCCACTTTATCACTTGTTAGATCACTATAAAGTTATGGTTTTTTTAGTGATTACATTAAAAATTTGTGTACAATTTTTTGTTAAGATTTTAGCACCAACCAAAAATCCACTCGATTCCAGTATACAGTATTTTTAATGTTAATAGTTTGGGCAGGCCTAGTTTCAACAAGGCATTATACGTAGCGGTGATTTAATTAAACATTTTTCAATATTACAAAAAAGAAACTATTTTACAATTTTGAAAACACGAAATTTACTTCAAGTACGTTTCAACAAAACTTTCTAATTATGATTATCAATTGTCGCACGCTTGCAAAGAAGTTGCGCTGACGTTTGCATAAAATCGGCGTAACAATTTTTGTCGCGCGATTAATCGCAGCCGTAATTTTACCATTTTAATTTTAAATCCTATACCTATTTTTATAAAATTACCTATAACGATTCAAATACCTTGAGATTCGAATCTCAAAGAATGAACATTTCACCACAAATGTTTTAAATTAAAGCATTTTTTTAAACGTTGTATTGAAATGAAGCTAAATTCTCAAAACAGCCCAATTTAGTATTTCATGGTTTAAGGGAATTCCCCTGGGTTTAGTAGATAAGTTTATGTTTTTTACATATGTGGGTCATGTTATGTAACAATTCGTACAGTTTTAATCTAATTTGTCGACTCCTTGTTGGAGATGTCAGTGCGATATGACATAACTGTCACTCTCATAATTCAGGAATATATCTTCGTTTTTAATGGAGTTACCCGAAGTAAATGTTTTTTTTAAATGGCACAACACTAATAAAAACGACCAGCTTGTGGTGATATCTATGTTATACGCACGTGTCCGCCGTTCCCGCTATTCCGTTCCGGATGTGCATTCATTTTAACTTCCGTTGTTTATATTACTTTTGTATTGGTTACATCAGTTGGTTAAGCTATCGCCCATGTTTATGTTTCATTCTATTACAGGCATGTCATTTATTAGTTTAATAAAGCCAGAGTAACTACATTACTCCTCACTGGTCATGTCAATTTATTAAACTAATAAAATAATGGATAAACTTCAGCTTACAAGACCAAAGGAGCTTACCATTGAGACAACGGCTCCTGACGCCGCCAAAGTGTTCATCTTTTGGTTAAGGACCGTTAAGGATTACATTGCCTACCTTGAAGAGGGCAGATGCGAATCATCTACTCCTGTAAACAAGACGAGAGTAATTGTAAGCTGCCTTTCACCATCTGTTTATCCTCTTGTCGAAGATGTTGAAGAATTTGACGAAATCGTCAAGGTCCTTCAAGCTGCATATGTTATAAAAAAGAACAATGTTTATGCTCGCCATCTTCTTGTCAGCCACCACCAACAAGTCGGTGAATCAATTGCAGAATATGCTCAGACTTTAAAGTCTTTGGCTAAAGATTGTACCTTTGAGGCTGTGACAGCTCAAGAATACCGAGATCAGCTCACAAGGGACGCATTCATTAATGGTCTTGCGTCGCCTTTTATTCGACAGAGGATTCTTGAAAAGGATGATATTAATCTCGTACGAGCTATTGAACTTGCTGACAGTCTGGATAGGGCACAAAAACAAGCTGCGGTAATGGGCCGAGGCTCTTTAACTATTGCCGCTGCGCAACCCGAAAATGAATCTCAGAGGTTGGCAGTTGCTAAATCGGAAGGAAGGCTAAGGAAGAAATGCTACTTCTGTGGTGGAAGTATTCATATCAACCGACGCATGTGTCCAGCTCGTGATGCGGTGTGCCACTCTTGCAATAAACGTGGACATTTTGCAAAAGTCTGTCAATCAAAGACGGCCGAGTATCGGGAATCTTTAGCTTTGGCGGCAGGAGCTTTTGCTTCAAGCAGCAACGATGGGACATCTAACATTATAGCAGCTGCTCCTCGAGGCCTTGGACCCGCCGTAATAAACGCTACACTAAAAGGACGGAAAGTTGATGTTCTAATTGATACAGGTGCGTCAGATAATTTTGTTAATAAACGTACTGCCCAGCAGCTACTGCTAAAAGTAGAAAAGGGTTCTGAGAACATATCTCTCGCTACCAGCGAAATGGAAACCAAGATTGACGGAAGGGCCAAAGCCGATATTGGTCTTTTAGGGAGACAATATGTGGGTCTCAAACTGGGTGTGATGTCCGACCTCTGTGCGGATGTCATTCTTGGACAAAAATTCCTCAGCCGTCATTCGGAAGTAAATTTTAAGTATGGTGGCGCCGAACCCCCCGTTGGATATTCCTTGTCATCCAACACAACATGTTTTAAACGTTTTTGCTGCCAAACTGCCAGCTCCGCGCATTTTCGAATTTCTGCATTCAGAATGCAGGCCCATAGCATCTAAATCACGTCGATACAGTCATGAAGATCGCGCATTTATCAGGTCAGAGACAAAACGTTTAAAAAATGAAGGCATCATTGAACCGGCTAAATCTCCTTGGAGAGCTCAAGCTCTGGTTGTAAATCAGCATGGTGGAAAAAAGAGACTTTGCATTGATTACTCGGTGACCATTAACAAATTTACTTACTTGGATGCTTACCCCTTGCCGCGCATTGACGATCTAGTTAACAAGATTGCACAGGATGTTATATACAGCTCACTTGACATGAAGTCTGCATATCACCAGATACCTCTTCACCCAGAGGAAAGGCCAATGACTGCGTTTGAAGCAGATGGGCAGCTCTTCCAATACTGTAGACTTCCTTTTGGCGTGACTAATGGCGTAGCGGCTTTCCAAAGAGTCATGGATCAGTTCATTAGACGCCATGGCCTTAATAAGGTGTATGCATATTTAGACGACTTGACTGTCACTGGTGCCACGGAAGAGGAACACAATCATAACTTACAGGAATTGCTTAAGGCTGCGGAGGCAGATGGGCTGACTTTTAATTCGGAAAAGTCACACATCGGAGTTAGAAGTATAAACCTGCTCGGTTATCAAGTTTCATCCGGTGAAGTTCGACCTGATCCCTCTCGCCTTCAACCACTGCTGGATATGCGACCTCCATCCACAGCAAAGGAGCTAAAGAGGGTAAGTGGGCTTTTTGCTTACTATGCCAAGTGGATTAACAACTTTTCAGCAAAAGTGCGTCCACTACTGACGGCTACTGAATTTCCAATTACAGGAGCGGCACTTAATGCTTTCGGTGCTCTTAAGTCCGATCTAGCGGAGTCCAGCTTAGGGGCAATTAAAGACGACATTCCATTTGAGGTGGAAACCGATGCCTCGGATTTTGCTGTTGCCGCCATTTTGTCACAGGAGGGACGTCCAGTCGCTTACATGTCTCGCACATTAAATACGTGCGAACGTAATTACCCCGCAGTTGAAAAGGAAGCCTCGGCTATCATCGCGGCTACGCGGAAGTGGGCTCAATTTCTCAAATGTAGACATTTCACCTTAATTACCGATCAGCGATCTGTTCGCTTTATGTTCGACCAAAAGAATCACGGCAAGATAAAGAACACCAAAATACTTGTCTGGCGACTCGAACTCGGTCAGTTTGATTATTCCATTCGCTGGCGACCAGGAAAAAGTAATGTTGCTCCTGATGCTATTTCTCGAATATGTGCATCTATGCCTTCTGTCAAGAACTTGACTACTTTACATGAGCAGTTAGGCCATCCCGGATATGCCAGAATGTATCACTTCATACGCTCACACAACCTTCCATACACTACAGAAGAGGTGAAGTCAATTGGTCAGAGATGTCATATATGCGCGGAGGTAAAACCGCAATATTTTCGACGAAGTCCCAACGCGATGATAAAAGCTACCAAGCCGTGGGAGCGCATATCCATGGATTTTAAGGGACCAGTTCGCGGCCCCAATCCCTATTTATTGGTGCTAATCGATGAATTTAGTAGATATCCATTTGTGTTCCCATGTTCATCGATGACTACGAAAACGGTCATTGCATGTTTAAATGAGCTATTCTCCTATTTCGGATTTCCCGCGTACTTACACAGTGATCGAGGTACTTCCTTTATCAGTCGTGAACTCAAGGTGTTTTTATCAGATCGTGGCATAGCTCCAAGTCATTCAACTCCGTATCACCCTCAAGGAAACTCTCAATGTGAGCGTGCAAATCAAACGATTTGGAGGACGATCAAGCTTCTCCTGCGCAATCGAGGTTGGCCAGAAGGACGATGGGAGGACGTACTGTATGACGCCTTGCATTCGATTCGATCCTTGTTATGTACGAGTATCAACGAGACACCACACGAAAGAATGTTTCAATTTCAAAGGAGAGTTATGATGGGCACATCGATGCCATCTTGGTTATTGACCCAAGGTCCTGTTCTTTTACGTCGACATGTTAGAAACAAAGGCGACCCGCTTTGTGATGAAGTGCTGCTTTTGGATGCAAACACTTCGTACGCTAACATTCGACATCCGAATGGTAGAGAAGACACAGTTTCTACTAGTGATCTTGCACCTTACCCAGAAACTTCGATGGAAGTTGTTACACCGTCACCGATGGAAACACCGCAATCATCGCCTAACACCAGTTGTGAGACGACGCCAGACTCTCTCGATCGCAGTCCCGGCGATCAAGTTGTACTTGATAATTCCGAAGACACAGCATCACAAAACTCGCTGACGAATTCGTCACCTGCTGAACTACGCAGATCAACTCGAACTCGGAAAGCTCCGGATCGGTTCGGAGAGTGGATAACCACACTCGTTAAATTGTAAAAACGTAACATGCCACTTAACTGTAATATTTACTTTTATTTTCATGGGGAGATTGTGGTGATATCTATGTTATACGCACGTGTCCGCCGTTCCCGCTATTCCGTTCCGGATGTGCATTCATTTTAACTTCCGTTGTTTATATTACTTTTGTATTGGTTACATCAGTTGGTTAAGCTATCGCCCATGTTTATGTTTCATTCTATTACAGGCATGTCATTTATTAGTTTAATAAAGCCAGAGTAACTACATTACTCCTCACTGGTCATGTCACAGCTATTAAAAACAAGTCTGCACAGTTTAAAAGCCAAGAGAGAACTGATTTTTAGAAATATAAATTCGAAGACATCACGTAAATTAGCACAGCACTGAACGTTAATTACTTGAATACCCCGAGAGATAAAATCGTGCATGTAAAAATAGGCAAGCAAGATAAAATGATAAAAAGGTGCTTCTTTTTTAGTTAATAAAAAGTGTAGTTAAAAAAAGATCGAACGTCTTAAATTTACGAAAATTTCACCACAATTGTTTTAAATTAAAGCTTCTTTTCAAGCGCTGTGATGAAATGAAGCTAAATTCCCAAAACAGCTCGATTTAGTTTTTAATGGTTTCAGGGAATTTTCCTGGGTTCAGCAGATAAGTTTCTGTTTTTACATATGTGGGTCATGTTATGTAACAGTTTTTAAAGTTTTAATTTGATTTGTCGACTCCTTGTTGGAGATGTCAGTGCAATGTGGCATGCTTGTCACAATCATATTCAGGAACATACCTTCGTTTTTAAAGTAATTATCCTAAGTAAATGTTTTTTTCCTTTTTTTAATTGGCACATAGTGTTAAATGGTCTAACATTTCACCAAATCTAGTTAAAATTAGATCAGCCGTTTAAGTGCTATGCCCCCAAAAGCTAATTTGTTAGAAAAACACATTTTGGTTTTTAACGTCTCAGGGGAATTCCCCTGGATTCATTACCCAAACTTTTGGTTTCTGCATATCTATACCATGTTGTCTAAAAGATGAGAAATTTTTATCACGATTTCATTACTCCTTCCGGTACATTTCGTGTCGACATACCATGCTTGTCACAATCATGATTTGAGAACAAGTCCTATTTTTTAGGTTATTTTCCTGGGTATTTTTTTATTTCTTCTAAGTGTTAAATCAGTGACTAATACACTTACATTCCACTTAATCTGATTCAAATTGTAGTAGCCGTTCAAGCGCTATGCCCAAAAAAGCTATTTTTTTAGAAAAAAATACTGTTTTGCTTTTTAACGTTCCAGGGAAATTCTCCTAGATTTATCACCCAACATGTTTGTTGCTGCATATCTAAACCATGTTGTCCAAAATTGACAAATTTTTATTGCGATTCCATTATTACTTCTGATAGCTGTCGGTCGACATGGCATGCCTGTTACAATCATCATTTAAGAACAAAATGTTAATTTTTGGGGTTTTTCCCAAAGTAATTTTTTTATTACTTCTAAGTGTTAAATCAGTGACTAATGCACTTACATTCCACTAAATTTGATTTAAATTGTAGTAGCCGTTCAAGCGCTATGCCCAAAAAAAGCTATTTTTTTAGAAAAAAATACTGTTTTGCTTTTTAACGTTCCAGGGAAATTCCCCTATATTTATCGCCAAAAATTTTGGTTTCTACATTTCCAGACCATGTTGTCTAACAAATAGCAAAGTTTTATTACGATTCCATTACCCCTTCTGGTAGATGTTGTAGCCACAAGCTATGCCTGTCAAGCATTTGACGAAAAAAAGAAAAAAAAAACAGACAAAAACAATATAATAACGGCGACAATAAATCTTACATCTGTGGTTACGTATTTAGATTTAATTTAATTTTTCGCTGGTCGCTACATGTAGTTGAGTGTGAAATTTGGGTAAAATTCACTTGACAATTTTAACGGCCGTGAAAGAGTTTTAGTTCCTCACAAATCATAATAACAAAGTGAGAAACGTTTTAATTGCTTAAATCCACAAAAACGAAAAGTGCTCACGACAAAAACGTTTTATCGGCGGCAAGACTAAGCGTCTTTCTTTTGGTGTGAACGCCTTAGCTTTAACGCATCACATAACCCGCACAGCCTTTAGTCGTCGAGTCATTCTTATCACCATAAGACATCAGGTCAGTTTTAAATTTAAGTGTCTTTGTTGTAAGGTGCTGGTTGATTGATGTTATTTAGATTAAATGAGGAAAGAAAATTATCAAAATGCTAAGATTTTATGAATCAAAACCGATTGTCGAAAATCACTCAAAGTATCGACCAAACTATCCCCCTGAAATTACGGAGCTAGCACTGGGTGATTTAAAAGGAAAGCAGCTTGATGTTTTAGTTGATGTTGGGTGTGGAACTGGCATCTCGGTACAACCTTTTGTTCCTCATTTTCGTAAAGTGCTCGCCATTGATCCAAGTGAGAACCAAATTGAAAAGGCAAATTTGCAAAACAAGTTCCCGCACGTTACATACCAAGTTGGCTTTGCTGAAAAGCTTCCATGCAAAAATGAAAGCGTAGATGTTATTACCACAGGAATGCTTTACATTGGTTCGATCGGCCCAAGTTTTACGCGGAAGTTTCTCGAGTTTTGAAACCAGGTGGACGGTTGGTTGTATTCTGCTACAATTTACCAGAACTTATGCCAGCAAATCTGTGCAGCAGCGATAAAATGTGTAAGTCGGAAAAAAATTGTTTCAAAGATTTCTAATGTCGGTTGCGCAAAGCAATCCGGATAAAAGACAAGCTTACCAGACTATACATAGTGGTTATTCTAATATTATACACGAACTGCCTTTTGAAGTGAAGCAACAAAAAGGATCTTTATATACAGACTGTTTGTGGAGCATTCAAGATCTTAAAGGAATGATAAAGTCTACAGATCTGTATGAAACTTTCATGAAAAACAAAGAAGGTGAATTCAAGCATCTTCCAGTTGCTAAGAGGCAACAGAAATTATTGGAAGAGGACATGACTGAAGTGTTCTCTCACATGCTTTCCAAATCTTGGGATTGTTTGGATGTAGAAGAATCGGATATTAAGATCAAAGCAGTTTTTGAAATCTGTACAATAGTTGCAATGAAATAACAAATTGGGGCATGGTGATAAATGTGATTATCAATGCACCTTGGAACGAAGTCTATAAAAACATGGCGGCAGTTATAACACATTTTTAAATTTACCTTTATCACAAAAAAATGGAATATTTTATAAACTTTTATCGAAAACAGAATAACACAAACAACCAAACAGTAAAAAATTCAAAACACAAAGAAATAAAAGCACCATACAACTAGAGAGTGTAAGCCACGGGTAAACCACCACTTTTTTTAAGCCCCTGTTGAGTGTACGGTATATTTTTCTGTAAGCAGAAACGACCGGGGTCCCTGGCTACCTTTTCACGTTTGGTACATCTTATTCAAAGTATAACAAAGAAAATAAAACCGTTTCCTATATTATTGTGTTTTTTTGGGGAGACGTTAATTAATGTGTTTTTTTTCTTGCTATTTAATAATTAAACTACAATAAAATGCCTAAATTGAGAAAAAATGGTGGATGTGAGAATATTCTTGGGCTTGGTGGGTGTTTTCCTGTCCTGATTTATTCACAACTTGTCACTAACAAGTTCATCGCAATAGTTCATTATATTTTTGTTATTATGGGCAGGTAACACAGACTAATTAGTGGTTTAATTGCGTTTAAGTGATGGGGGGTTTCAATATCGATTTGTTTTGGTGTTAAGGGTTTAGCTGATTTATTTACGTGGTAATAGTGTATTATATAGTAAGTTATGAATTTTAAATTTTACCGGATTTCCTGTATTAACTTGCGGTATGTACTGTTAAACTTTTTTATTTTATTTTAAACACCTACAACTTCCCTTACAGTTTAAAATAACGATCCTAACCAGTTCCGAAATATAACTAGAGAGTGTCAACCACGTGTTTAACCACCACTATTTGTAAAACAGATGTCGTATGCCATATATTCATGCTACTGCTACAGGGTACCTAACCACATTTTGTATTTTATACAATGAGTATGTAGTTTTTGTTTCTGCAAGCATCAACGCATGGGTCCCATAATTATCAAACCAAATTTCTTCTCCATGTGTAGGTAAAAAAAAACAATCGTGTTAGATTTACGAAGGATTTACCACAAATGTTTACATTAAAGCTTTTTCTTCAAGTGCTGTATTGAAATGAAGCTAAATTCCTAAAACAGCCCGATTTAGTTTTAGATGGCAGATTCCCCATGAGCTTAGTACATAAGTTTCTGTTTTTACATATATGGGTGTCTAACGATCCAGCATTCCACCAAATATGATCAAAATTAGAGCAGACGTTCAAACGCTATGGCCCGAAAAGCTAATTTTTTAGCAAAATAACCGTTTTGGATTTTAACGTCTCAGGGGAATTCCCCTAGATTTATCACCAACAATTTTTCTACTGTGTATTTTGACCAGTGTTGTCTAACAAATTACCAAGTTTTGTTATTATTTCATTATTCCTTCTGGTAGATGTCAGGGCGTCATGCCATGCCTGTCACAATCATGATTTGAGAAAAAAATTTTATTTTTTATGGTATTTCCCTAGGTAATTTTTTTTTATCAAAGTGTTAAATCAGTTACTAATGCACTTACTTTACACCAAATATAATTCAAATTGGAGCTGTCGTTCAAGCGCTATGCCCCAAAAAAGCTAGTTTTTAAGAAAAAAATATCGTTTTGGTTTTTAACGTCACAGGGGGATTCCCCTGGTTTTATCTCCTAAAATTTTGGTTTCTGCTCATCTAGACCATGTTGTCTAACAAATGGCAAAGTCTGATTGCGATTCCATTTTTCCTTCTGGTAGATGTCGGGGCGACATGCCATGCCAAGCGTTTGACGAAAAAAAACGAAAAAAAAACGGACAAAAACAATTCCCATGACGCTATAAATTTCTTACAAACTTGAAGTAAATATTTTTTCTAATCTCGAAATATCGGCGATAACGCCGAAAATGCTTCAAAATAGGCCGCTTTTTGTAATTTTTTTTTGATAGCGGGAATTCCGCTTGTTTTTTTGTTGAATTCGAGGTCTTTGCAAAATAAAAGACCATGACGGTTCAAATTCCTGTAAGGTTTAAAACCTGATTGACATTTTTATGCCAATGATCTGACGACATGACATATGCTAGCTATCACGAGCGTGTCCAAAAAATCAAATACGAAGGAAATTATTATCTTTTTCCTTCGAATTCAAAGGTACCCTATAATTATGATGCCGCAGCTACATTTGTGCGCCGCTTGACGCAACAGTGCTTTCCGGTTTAAACAGTAATGTACCGTATTTTTTGGTTTATTGTTTTTTATCAACAGTGACAAACTATATGTGATAGGCGGCTCGATCGCTTGCCCCGCCAGTCTAAGAATGAAATCATTTTTGTCCTTGATTAAAAGTGTGCCCACCCCTGCTCTATAGCATATATTAACTTTGATTGGTACAACTACATCAGGCGTTACTATGAGTTAATACAACTGTAATAGATATATTCGAGCCTATTTTCTACATTTAGA
The DNA here is from genome assembly GCA_000149265.1 of Ciona savignyi. Classification (NCBI taxonomy): domain Eukaryota; kingdom Metazoa; phylum Chordata; class Ascidiacea; order Phlebobranchia; family Cionidae; genus Ciona; species Ciona savignyi. The sequence continues at coordinate 66,162 of CH002729.1, forward strand.
ATTATCCAACAGATTACAGATTCGTTGGACTTAACCAGTTAACTCCAGAGTCAATGTATTGAGTTTTATTTACTAGCCTAAGTTTCGAAGCAATGATGGGCTGGCAATCAAAACCGTTGTTCTGTACGGTGTATGTATCGATCGAGTTAACCAATCGGCCATCGGACCGTTCAAGTCATTTGTCCGACTGATTAGTCTGGTGGGTTAACCCCTAATTAGTGCGTGGCTTATCAGCCGAAGTTTCAAAAGTGGTCGATAGCTAGTCGGTTTTGCCCTTGGGCAAGGCACATGGACATCGCCTGAACCTAGTGTATCAATGGGTCCTACAAACTTAAAGAAACGTGTGAATCTTACACAACACACTATAATAGTTCCGGTAACCAGGCTGTCAGCACGAGGCAATCTGATGATTGCCCGTGTGTTTACCCCCTTGGCTTTCCCATCGACAGGGATGAACATAAATATTCTATCCTATCCATACCTATGCACGCATCGTCGGACGGAACAGCAGAAGCAACTAGAGAGTGTCAACCACGTGTTAACCATCACTATTTGTAAAACACATGTTGTATAACCTATATTCATGCTACAGGGTCCCTAACCACAATTTGTATTTTATACACTGAGTATGTAGTTTTTGTTTCTGCAAGCATAAACGCATGGGTCCCATAGTTAACATACATAACTTATTTTCCATGTTTAGTTAAATAAAGAACAAACGTCTTAAATTTACGAACATTTCAACAAAAATGTTTTAAATTATAGCTTCTTTTCAAGCGCTGTATAGTGAAAGAAAGCTAAATTCCCAAAACAGCCCGATTTAGTTTTTCATTGTTTCAGGGAATTCCCCTGGGTTTAGTTGATAAGTTTTTGTTTTTACATAAGTAAGCCATGCTATGTAACAATTCTTAAAGTTTTAATCTGATTTGTCGACTTCTTGTTGGAGATGTCGGTGCGATAGGCTATGGCATGCCTGTCACAATCACAATTCAGAAACATATCTTCGTTTCATGGAAATTAATCTATAAGTAAATGTTTTCATTTTTTTAATTGGAACAGAGTGTCTAATGTTTTAACATTTTACCGAATTTTAATAAAATTAAAGCAGCCGTTCAAGCGCTATGGCTACAAAATCTAATTTATTAGAAAAAAAAACGTTTTGGTGTTTAACGTCTGAGGGGAATTCCCCAAGATTCATTACCCAAAATTTTGGCTTCTGCATATATATAGACCATGTTGTCTTACAAATGTCCAATTTTCATTGCGATTTTATTACTCCTCTTGGTAGATGTCGAGGCGACATGGCATTCTTGTCACAATCATGATTTAAGAACATATCCTATTTCTTGGGTATTTCCCTTGGTAATTTTATTATTTCTTTCAAGTGTTAAATCAATGTCTAATGCACTTACATTACACCAAATCTAATTTAAATTGTAACATCCGTTCACGCGCTATGCCCAAAAAAGGCTACTTTTTAGAAAAAAAAATAGCGTTTTAGTTTTTAAGGTCTAAGGGGAATTTCCCTAGATTTATCACCCAAAATTTTGGTTTCTGCATATCTAGACCATGTTCTCTTACAAATGTCAAATTTTCATTGCGATTCCATTACTTCTGTTGGTTGATGTCGGGGCGACATAGCATGCCTGTCACAATCATGATTTGAGAACAAAATCCTATTTTTTAGGGTATTTGTTTTTTAAGCGTATAATCAGTGACTCATGCACTTACATTCCACCATATTTGATTTAAATTGTAGCATCCGTTTAAGCGCTATGACCAAAAAAGGCTATTTTTTAGAAAAAAAATACCGTTTTGGTTTTTAACGCCCCAGGGTAAGTCCCCTGAGTTTATCACCCAAAATATTAGTTTCTGCATATCTAGACCATGTTGTCATAAAAATGTCAAATTTTCATTG
>CH002729.1:69749-98604 GCA_000149265.1 Ciona savignyi
CATTTTATCCTAAAATATTTATGATAACTTTATACATTATAGTTTTATTAAAGCGATTGCAAGTAAATTGGCAATAGTTAAGAAATTACTGCGAAGTGTTAGTATATTTACAGGTAATAGTGCGACCACAATTTTCAGTAAATATAATTAAGTTTTTTTAAAACACTTCAAAAAGTACTGCGACTTCTCTATCATATGCAACACACTGTCATTTTCCAGTATAAGATTATCAATTAATAAGTGTCTTCGATTAAAAAAAATATATAGGTGGCGAAAAACAAGCTGGAATAATTATTAAAGAAATGGCACTTTAGCAATGTAAGCAGCATGGGCTGCCGTATAACGCCCAATAAAATGTAATAAAGCATTGGAAAGCGACATTTTTATACAAGCATTGAAAAGCAATATATTTACAGCTGCACACATGATATTTTACAACCATAGCATTTGCAATATAGCGTGACATTACTTGATTATAACAAGCTGTTGTGTTGGATTGTAAAATAAATTAGGCCTATTCAAGCTAATATTATTAAGTAATTTTACGCAAGTTTTTGTAAGTGAGCATGGAATGCAAAAATGTACAGGCAGACATACCGATCATGGAATAATTCACAATAGTAAAATCTTTATCGACCGAAATACCGAGGGAAAATAGGGCAAACTGTAAAAATCCAGAAATTCCACCTAACATCGTAGTGATGCCGTAAAGAGTGCCAAAATGACGCGATGGAAAAGCGAAAGCGATAAACGTGCTGGTGCTGGCGTAGACAAAAGATCGCGCTAATACGAACAGAATAAACGAAGAATAGGTATGTTTTAAAGCCACCGTCACCGAAACCAGCACTGTCAACAAACTCGTTGTGAAAACCGAAACCAATAAACCTGCCCACGTCGACTGTTGTTTACTGTATCCTCGTACTATACAGAAACGAATCGTTCCGTCAGTTAAAATTCCGTGGGCGGGCGAAATGCAAATAGAAAGAACAAGCAAAATTCCCAAAATATTCGTTAGCCTCCCGACGTTTGCCTCGCTTTCAATGTTTGCTATCCAAGTGGAAAAACTTCCCAAGAAAAAGATCATTCGTAAATTCAGCAAACTATAATAGAGTTGAACAGACCAGTACAAGTGTGACTTTAAGCATTGGAATAACGTGACTTCACCAGATTCAGAATACATTTCTTTTCCAGCTTCGTTGTCGTTTTGCACTTGAGATTCTAGTTCCAGTCGTTCAGGTGAATTCGTATGGTCCTCCATGTCTACAGCGCTACCTACCGATTTATAACAAAAGCATTTCGCTTTGACGAGATCCATCAGCTCAAAAATCCCGTATCTTGTATTAGTGGTCGTGTCAGAAAACCATTTTCGTGGCATAAGTAGGAAGGTTGATACCAAGGGATAGACACTTATGATAACATATGCTATAGAAATTGATTTCAGATCTATCCCAGAATCGTAAGCTATCTTAAACATCAAAAACACGAATGTTCCCGAGTTAAACGACCCGTTTATAAGCGTAATGACAGAAGTTTGAGCTTTTCCGGCCACTTTTCCCAGCTGAATATTTGACATAAGAATGTTAAACCCCCCAATAGCAAGTAATACCATCGATGGAAAGAGAATGCCGGAGTTGGTAGCGGATGAGACAGCAAGCATAACCGAAGCGATCATGATAGCAATTGACGCAAGAGAACGTTGGATCCATGTTCCGTATGTGTCCAAAATATACCCTCCGAGCGGTAGTAATATTTGAGATACTCCAAGAGCAACCGTAAAAACCAAATTTAGCATTTCACTGCTTTTGCCGCATTGCGTAGAGGTTAAATTTCCATTGATCAAGGTTAAATTCATGTTCGGAGTCACGTTTCGGATGGTACCATTAAAATTATTGCTACACAGGTATGAAAAGTAATTCTCCCTCTTTAAAACATACTCCAATGAAGGCCAACCGAAAATGACTCCACCAAACAAAATGCAATCCAGACACGCACTTACAATACTTAAAACTTGTTGTAGTTTCATTTTTAGAATCCTGAAATACAAAACAAAGCATTAAATGGCAGGAATACGAGTTTGCTGTTTTTGTTATGACCATTTTTTAGCATTTGGCGTTATCGTCGTTATCTGAGGATTAGAATCCGTTTATGCTTAGAAATTTCCTATGAAAATATTATATTTCGTTTTCGTTGACCTGTATTCTATGTTTTACCAGTAGCCTACGTGTTGGCAGTATGCAGTGAGCCGTGAAGTCTCGTCGAAACTGCATAACAATCCAGCTAGGTAGACTGGAACAAATACACTAAACTTTTAAAATTTATTCTGCTTAAAAACATCGCACGGTTTCCTTATGCAAATGAAACAAATAAGACCACCGGTTTTCATGCATAATGCCACAGATCATTATTTGCTTTGTGTACGAATTTTAAAATATTATTTTAACATTCCTGTCCAGCCAAACATTTTATTTGGATTAAACTATATTCTTGAAAAAATAAAATAAATCATGGCATTTTTGGATGAAAATCATGGAACGAAAGATAAAAAATTGAGACAAGTATAGCCAATTATGCTTACATATGTAGTTTATTAGTGTTGTAATTTTTTTAATCACAGTTTAACCGCTCGTTAATGGTTTACTACGTCAACTTGATATAAATAATTCACTAACAAAATATTTACAAAAATATAACTAAAAAAGGTTGCCGATGGTTTTAATAAATATATCTTCCTTCTAATATCTCTAAATGTTCAACTCAATTAATTTTTGTTTTTGTTTTCATATTGGTCGAAACGAATTTCATATTTAAAAAAAACGAATTTCATATTTGATATTTGGTGAATTAAGTACGACTGGGAATTATTTCAACTATTTTTCGGAAATTTCTTAGAAATTTAATTCCACTAAAACGAGTGACCAGACTCATTTACGCTACATATAAAACAAAATAATATAATCGGGTTGAATCTTCTAGAAGTGTTAGCTAATAGGGCTTGAATATGCAAAATTAAATTTCAGATAAATTGCGCCATGGAACTTTTCTACAGAGCCCAGGATATAAATACAGCGGCCATTTTGCGAATTTCCGGCGTTAAATATTCTTTAACCGTCGATATTTAGAAAATGGTAAAGATTAGTAATTTCAAATTGTAAAGAAAGTTGTAGGTGAATCAAATAAACTGGAAAAAGTATTCTATAGAGTCTTATGTATACATACCCCGAATTACGATACAAAATGTCTTAAGGCTTAAAATATAAAGTTTACGGGTTAACATAATTATATACTACCACTATATAAAACAGCAAAACACTTGAAAGCAAAGCAAATCAATAGTAAATATCAATGTAAGCGAATATTTAAAAACCCCATACCCACCGTATTACCCTAGTAACCCCCATCACTTAACCCCACTCAAACTCCCCATTACAACGGGAATAAAATTAACATATTTAACGTTGTATAATTTGTATAAAAATATATTAAGAGTGATTAAGTCGGTTACAGGAAACCGGATTGTTTTTGCATGCAGATAAAATACAGTTAAAAGTGGTTTTAAAAAAATACGGGTGATTTACACGTGATTGACACTCTCTCGTTTTGTACTCTCTTTAAAATTTTAAGTAATTCTTTATTCTCAGTTTTAAATTCAAGAAATATTATTCATAAAGAAAAACAAGAAAATCGACAAGTTGTCTGAATGCTAGAAAACGGAAAATATGATTATCTTCCGGAGATTAATAATAGTTTCCTAATAGTTTCAACCTAATTTAAAAACGCGTTCTACCCAATGACCTGGTAACCAGACATGCATGTCACCAGCGTTACGCAGAGAAAAAGTAAATTAAAATTTCAAAGTGAGCACATGATAAATTATAGTTTCTTTAGGAGTTAGCTAATAAAAGAATAATTAAAATTTAAATATGATTATAACTTTTAGGCGTAAAAAGGTGTTATATTTTATATCCGTACTTAATTTAATACCATGTTAATACTTCACTTAACAGTACTAGTATTCGACCACTCAGCCCAACACTTTCATCTCCATTTCACAACATACGGTATGAGAATGCTCTACAAAACTTTATGAGAGCCTGTAGTTATTTCCTCGGGTTTTATTTGTTTCATTGCAGTTCGTAGAACACAACTGGGTGATCACGGTCAATGAAGCACGACGCTTAAAAAAATGGGTCAACCATAACCGTAACCATGACAAATACGCAAAAGCGCGATCATATTTCCGTGTCAATATTTTTCCAAAAACACAAGGGGTATTGTGACGTAGAGGGTTATCTTTCGCCATATTCGATTGAGGGATTTTGACAACATTTTGCTTTAAACGCTTTTTTACACCCAATCAAGTAATCTTAATTGAAACTTGATACAATAGTAATAAGAAAGTGTCAAACCCATGTTCTAAAACCACTATATGTTTCTTCATGCAAAAACGATCGGATTTCTACCTGTTTACCTATTCACACGTGGTATATATTAAACATAGTGTATAGCGTTTGTATCTGCAAGCAGAAATTAATGGGTTTCCTTCAAATGCAAAGGTAACTGGTTATCGTGGCCTTCTCATACATTAAGTTTTTTTATTTGAAGATCAAAACAACTAATAAGTATATCCAAGGTTAGGAACATGTTTGTAAAAAGGCTAATCACACCTGCTGCATAAAACACTATTAGGCGGCTGCTACTTCACTGGTTCAACCAGACAATTCCTACATTTGGTATTCATTTGCATAACTCATTGCATCTGCTGTTCCGCCCGCTGACGCCTTGGCCATGTGAGAACGTGGAACCATTGACTCTGGTATACCGTCATGTGGCTGAACGGCGACCGATACATACCCTGAATTGTGTGCAAAAAACGCCTTGATAACAAGACCACCGCAACATTAACAAAAATATGACACGTTGTCTCATTAATTTTAATGTAACTGCAATTGTATGAATAATCCGAAACAATTGCAATAGGATCGTATTGTTGTTGCAATAAATTTAATACATTTTTGCGCATGGGGTATAAAGGGGGGTGATAAACCTTCAACCGATTATTTAGATGTTGCAACAGTGGTCAATTAAATTTTCGGAGAAAAAAAGAAAATACGATCGACGAATCACGCTAATAATCGAATTGAATGTGTTTTGACGGTATCTTTAGAAGTTCAACCAAATATTCTCCCTGTTTCTCCATTTCAAACTAACCTCACAAAACGCATGTAACTCAAACTTCTTTCACTAAAAAGTCTGTTTTTTGCACAATTTAAATTTAAAGGTTGAATCTGCGACCTAAACCCAAAACCATCCAAATGTTTGCTTAATATTTTGAGCTGGTACCCCTCCGTACATTGGGAACTTTTTCCCAACAAAACAGCCAGCGGATGCAAAATCAACACCTTTATTTCACGAAGCACTGCTCCAATATCACATAATTTCACAGTTAAACGAGAACACACAGGCGCAACCCAGCACATGCTGCTTCCAACAAAACAAAAATCTAGGAATACACACCATTGCTACTTATTAAAATACTCATTTAAACACCATGACTAAAAGAGGGCAACTATTTTGTTCCGGCCGAGCATTGAGGTTTATTAATTGGCTATACTCCATGTATGATTTACGCTCTGCTTACTAGCGTCGAGCATTACACCCACATGCATACCTCTGGACTCCATATCCAACTAGGTTTCACAGAGATAACTCCGATCCCTAGTTTCGATGAATCCAGAGCCATGAGTTTGGACAACGATTTGACCTCTCCTTTCAACGAAAGTCTATCAGTTCTATTGCACTCGGCTATTAACAATCAAAGAACCCAGAATAAGCGAGTGGGGGCGCTTATACTTTTCTTAAAAATAGTCAGCACATAGTAAACTCAATTCTTAAGTATTTTTTGGTGGTAACATTTTTTGTAGGGATATGCACGTTCCCGAAACCGTTTTTTTTTATGAAAAATTCTCTATAAAGGAAAAGGAAAAGTATAATGCTTATCCCCATTTATAGGAAAATCAAATTAACACACGTGCAATCGTAAGCTTACCTCGCGGCCAACGTCAGGTTATCACGGCCATTGCAGTGTGTTGTGTATGATTTACACGTTCCTTCAATTTAGTAGAACCCAATAGGATTCATGCAAAGTTGAATGTCTTGCTCATGTCTTTCAGCCGAAGCTGATGTAATTTTCAAGAAGGACAAAATGAAGATACAACTACCTGTTTGGGTGATGAGTGTTCTATAAACAATAGTAACCACAGATCCAGTGAATAGTTTTACCAATTAGACTAGAGAGTGTCAACCACATGTTTAACCACAACTATTTATAATTAAAAACATTTTGTATGCTAGGCCTACATATTCATGTGAGCAGGGTTCCTAGCCACAATTTTATACATCAAGTATGAAGTTTGTTGCTGCAAGCATAAACGCATGGGTTCCAGGGGTAACATTTGTAAGATATGTGCACTCCAGGTCCATTCCAATATTCCAGAAAGTTTTAACCGGACTGCCATAGTCTTGTTTCTGCAAGCATAAACGCATGGGTCCTATAGTTATCAAACCAAACTTCTTTTCAATGTGCTGACGTTCACATATCTGACAATAAATATTTTGGTCAATGATAATGAATAACAAGATTGTTACCTCAGGGATGGGCATTTTCGCTTGCAGAAACATACTACATACTCGGTGTATAAAATACAAATTGTTGGTTAGAGACCATGAAGCATAAATATATATCATACAAAATGTGTTTTACAAATACTGGTGGTTAAACGTGGTTGACACTCTCTAATCAATTGTTATTAAACTTAATCGACAGTCGGTACAGACGAAACGCGTGTCTACAAAACTTTAAGAATTTCGTTTTATGAAGGAATAAAGGCGACAAAAATTCACTTAACTTTACCGTATTCATAACGAAATAAATATAATAGATTTTTTAATGACAAAACAAGAGCAAATACGACAAAATATTTATATCTATATAAATATTATCAGACAGGTAAAATGTAGACCTTGATTTTGTGAAGAAATTTTAACCAACATACGCCATTTGTTTGAATTAAACTTCTGTACGATGTGTCAGATTTTCGGATACGCTATTGTACCACGCGACAGACGTGTGACGTCTCAATCTGTTTTATCGCGACATAAATCGACGTGAGGTTGTCCAAAATCGGAAACTTCTACAAAACAATAAGATCAAATATATGACAACTTTATACCAGTAGACTGACTACTCATTTTTGATGGCAATTTATATCCAATGTGGTAAAGTTTGGAAGCGTATAAGAATTTTATATCGTATTATTGTTTCGTTTTACATTAATGTTAACATTCGCCGCATTTTGTAAATGCTAAATTTAGATTTTGAATAAATTATTAATAATTAACATTTTCGTTATCGTATAACTCACTGAAGTTAGTAATGATGTATTCACTAAAAAAATATATATAAATTAAAAATGTTAAGATAACTTACAGTTTTTATCTGTTTATTAAAATATCAAATAAAATGAATCGTTGGCTAAATACGGAAAAGTTTGTAGGCACGCGTTTCGTCTGCACTGACTTACGAATAGGTTTAATAACAATTGATAAGAATCATAGACGCAACAGTTTGAACACAGCGTGTGTCACTGAGATATCCGAACTTGGTAAAAACCTCCTGCGGTGACCTCTCTTGCTATCAGGAAACTGAACTTCTGTTTAATTACCTCATTACAAGATCAAAAAGAAAAACACAAGTTCGACTGCTTATAAAATCCAAGCCACGCGTTCGAAGTTCATTATTCGAGAATTTCTCTGACACATCACAAGCTACTTACAAAGTTTCTAGAACATTGAAAGATGAGAATGAATATTGCAAATTCAAACCATCAAGCGATAAGCTCACGATCCGGACCGCAAGTTCATCTTCACGATGTACATTTATGGGATAGTTTCTCAGCTGCTCAGACTGAAATGATTGTTACTAAAACCAGAAGGTTAGAAAAATATCTAAGTTAATATATAGCAAAAATGTACAAAATGTTAACGTGATCATTTATTTTCTTTTATTATTTTTTTTATTTCATAGTAACAACATCTAAGTTAATATATAGCAAAAATTTGAAAGTCAAGGTTGAAAGTCAATTTACAAAATGTTAACCTGATCATTTATTTCTTTTAGGCGAATGTTCCCTGGTTACCGAGTTAAAATAATTGGGATGGACCCGAACGCTCAGTATTGCGTATTGATAGACATTTCGAGTGTGGATGAAAGCAGATACAAGTTTCAACACGGGAAGTGGGTGATAGCTGGTCGTGGAGAACCACATATCCCACAAAGATTATATTTGCACCCGAATTCACCTTGTACCGGACAACAATGGATGAAAGATATAGTTTCCTTCCACAAAGTTAAATTAACCAACTCGTGTGGGAATTGTGGAGAAGGAAAGTTCTTCGTACATTCCATGCATCGATATCAACCTCGTCTCCACATTGTTCGAACTGATGACGTCAATACGTTACATCTTCAACCGATGTCAACTTTCGCTTTCCCACAAACTTCCTTTACAACGGTCACAGCATACCAGAACGGAGAGGTAAATTAAATTATTTTTAAGCAAAATATACCTATAAACATGGTTTAATCATTTATTCATATTTATAATATATCCACAGATCGCTAAGTTAAAGATCTCTAACAACCCTTACGCCCGAGGCTTCCGAGAAGACGGAGCGAAGACTATGAAAGCGAAATCGACACTTGCGTCATTTACTCGACCTGTATCAACCACCCACAAGCGAAGATGCACTCCAAACACCACTTCTCCGAATTCCACAAAACGAGTGAAACTTGATTACACACCAGCAGTGTACGACCAAGAAACACAACCAACCTCGTGGTATCAACCATCGGAACAATATGCACCATCTGGTTACGTACACAGCAACCATGTTGACCACCAAACCATCCAAACAACCAATGTGTATCCTTCAGTTTTTACCCAGTCGTATGACGCGAATGCCCACAATCAATTATGTTCCGAAGCACCTTACGACATGACTGCTTTCCACCAACCATGTTACGTTACAAACCAACTTACAAACTCAATCCAGTCTGTTCCAATGGAGCCGAAATCTATGCACGTCACAAACGGACCGATATACGTCAGAGATTATGTAGAAAACCCACAATGCAGTGAACAACAATTCGACCAGTTTAATTACCACAACGATTCACCAAATATCACTGAGCCACCACCAACATTGTACCTCAATACTTGTGATGCTACCAAGCCGACATCATCTTACAGAACCTCATTATCTTCCACTGACGAAGGATATTTCTCATCGGGAAGCCCGGATGCTCATTGCCTTGAAAACATTGATTCTTTGTTCACTTTCAGTTAACGTTATATTGATTTATGCTGTTTCAATGAGTGTATTGTTTAACCAATGATAATTTAATAAAACACAAGTTTCGATATCAATCGCTTTAACAACATAATATTAGTTTCCCTATAATTTTTTCGAACTACTTGAAATGTCATTATGGCTATTAACCGTTTAAAGTTCATATTTGGGCTTTTAAATATTAGGGCTTTGGCAAAGAAACATGGTGTAAAGAAATGCAATCTAATATATTTTAATTCTGATCTAGTTTGAAAAAGTTAACATTTTTTTAGTTGTTCAAGTCAGTTACATACTTGTGTATCGGGTATAAAACTAAGCGTTTTGGACAACTCACAATCAAACTAAGCGTTTTGGACATACAATCGTACTCCATTTGCAATTTCTTACATATCTAGATGATCTAGATCTAGATACACCTGATAAGTTCGTAATACCGTTTTATTATTTGTCCCATTTGGGAAAAAAATTGGAAACATATTGTTTTTGTGCGTTGTTTTTAATTTTATATTCGTCAAACGCTTGACAGGCATACCATGTGACAGGCATACCACCCCGAAAACTAGGAGAAGTCGTGAAGGATCTGTTCAGATAATTAGTCTCCAAGATTTTAGAAAGTTAGCACAGGGAATGCCTGGCTATTTATGAAACAAACCGGAAAATTACCTAGGAAAATACCCCAAAAATTAAGATTTTTTATATCCTTAAGAAGAAAACGTCAAATCAAATTAAAACTTCATGAAATGGTAAATATTCTATATAGGTAAAAATAGAAATTTAAGGTGATAAGGTATGTCGAGTTGATTTTGATTCTGTAATCCTTCGGCTGATACGCAAAGCACTTATGTTGTTTTCTTGTCTTGATCGCGATTGGTGGCAGGTGCATTTGGTTGCTCGTCGCTTGGCCAAAAGTTCTCCTTGGCTATCTTTTCGTCTTAATGATCGGTGGGTGATAGTGATTTGACTACATGCATAGATGAAATGGGTCGCGTTTGTAATAAAAACAACCGACATTGCATCAACTAAACTTGCCGTATCTGTGTCGTCAATTACGACACAAATAGTTTTCCAATAATAAACGTTTACATATAGTTCACAAGTAAAAATTTCGAAAAAAACGAATAATATCCAAATCAAAAAAGCGATTCACCACACGCTAATCCGCCAATCTATTCGTCCGAAAAGAGTAACTGCACTGGTATAAACTCCGGTGACGTTTAACTATCTAGTGAGCAGTTTCGAACCTTAAACCCCTCACCTAAACGGCGATGTATAACAAACCGTAATGCATTATAACAAAAGTAAAATACAAATCCATATTCTTCTTTAAGCATAGGGTATAGCGACAAGAAGCCAAATGCACCTTGTAGTTTCAATTATCTATAGGAAAATTATTTTCCACATTTTTTATTGAGCTGTAGCACCAACTAAATTATCCGCTTAATCTGGATAACACGCTTTCCGCAATATTAGAGAACACGCTAAGCCATGGCGTACTATATTTGCTTAAATTAGATTTTTAAGCTCACGTAGGGCAATTAAAAATCGCTCACGCTTTATACAACGGAATTTTTGAAACTGTAATTCCAACAGATCAGGTTATAACCGTGCGGTCAAACATATGCGCATACTTCTAGGTTTAAATTAGAGTGTCTCAAGCACGTGTGAACCACTACAATTTTTAAAACCTCATTTAAGTACCCGGTATATGTTTCTACAAGAAAAAACAAACGGGATCACTCTTGGTATTTCTAATACAAAGTGTACGACATTTGTTTCTTCTTACAGAAACTAATGGGTTCCCAAGACATTTTGTTTTTACATTGGACGTAAAAGACAAAATACGAGTTTGATATTAATATTTGGAAATGATTTTTTTGTAATACTTCTTAATATATAAAAACATATGCTTTCATTACCTTTAACTAACATCTATACACTTTCCAATTTATAAATCATATTCTCTTGTTTTTTTCCAATGTAAGAGATAAATATGTACAGCACTGAAAGTGTTTACGCGGTTAGCGTTCGTTTATGATCACCTTAAAGTTTGCAGGAGTGCAGGTCAGCGAATTTACCCCAACTAGACTTGGAAGCGGTTCTCCAGGCATAGGATTGATCTCATATTTTTGTAGAATCGCTGTCAGGAAAATAAATATTTCCTGTTTTGCCAGTGCTTCTCCCAAACAACTACGAGGTCCAATGGTAAACGGAATAACTTTGCTGGAATTTCGGTACTTTCCCTGGTCGTCGATGTGCCTATTCGGATTAAATTCCGAAGGGTTTGGCCAAGTTACTGGGTCGTGGTGAACTCCCCATAGATTGGAAAGGATCTGCAACGTGATTTGACAATATTTGCAAATATTACAGCATAATAACTCTAAGCCTATTTTACAATCTATAAGTCCGGACTAATGAATAGAAAGTTAGGTAGCCAAATGTAAAATGTGTATACGAGTTGTCATTAACGGCTTGGTCACAACCGGCCAAACACGGCTTATTATATTACTGTATAATACATAATTATAAATCTATATAAAACTTAATTTGTTTTTTTGTCCCAATATTGTTTTTGTCCGTTTTTTCTTTTCTTTTTTTTGTCAAACGCTTGGCAGGCATGGCTTGTGGCAACGACATCTACTTGAAGGGGTTATGGAATCGCAAAAAAACTTTGTCATTTGTTAGATCACATGGTCTAGATGTGCACTAACCAAAATTTTGGGGAATATACCCAGGGGAATTCCCCTGAGAGATGAAAAACCAAAACAATATTTTTTTAACAAAATTAGCTTTTTGGGGCATAGCGCTTAAACAGCTACTCCAATTTCAATTAGATTTGGTAAACTGTAAGGGCATTAGCCACTGATATACCACTTAAAAAATTAAAAAAAATAACTCTTGGAAATACCCTAAAAAAGATTTTGTTTTCAAATCGTGATTGTGACAGGCATGGACTATGGCAACGACATCTACCAGAAGGAGTGATGGAATTACAATGAAACTTTGTCATTTGTTAGACAACATGGTCTAGATATGCATAAACCAAACAATTTTGGGAAATATACCCAGGGGAATTACACTGGAAGTTGAAAAACCAAAACGGTATTTTTTAAAAAAATAGCTTTTTTGGGGGCAGAGCGCTTAAACGGCTACTCCAATTTCATTTAAATTTGGTAAACTGTAAGTGCATTAGCCAAGGATCTAACACTTAAAAGAATTTAAAAAAATTACATAGGGAAATACCCTAAAAAATAAGATTTTGTTTTCAAATCATGATTGTGACAGGCATGGGTTGTGGCACCGACATGTACCAGAAGGGGTAATGGAATTACAATGAAACTTTGTTATTTGTTAGACACCATGGTCTAGATATGCAGAAACCAAAATTTTGGGTAATATACCTAGGGGAATTCTCCTGAAAGATAATAAAACAAATCGGATTTTTTAAATTAGCTTTTTTTGGGCATAGCGCTTAAACGGCCAAAATGTTAGTCCCTATTCGCCTTTGTACATTTGAGCAAAAAGAAATAATTACATATGGAAGTACCCTAAAAAATATGATTTGTTTTTAAACCATAATTGTAACAGGCATGCTATCTCCAACAAAGGGTCGCCAAAGCGGATTAAAACTGTTTGTTAGATTATCTAACAAACATCTAACTTAGATAACATAACTTAGCCATGTTAAGCAGAAATTTATTTACCAAACCCAGGGGAATTCCCCGAAATAAAGAAAAACTCAATCGGGTTGGTTTGGGAATTTGCCTTCATTTTTACCAAAGCGCCTGACAAGAGGCTTAAATTTAAAACCTTTGCGTTTATGCTTGCAGAAACAAACTACTAACCCGGTGTATAAAATACAAATTGTGGTTAGGTACCCTGATCGCATATATATATGTCATACAAAATGTGTTTTACAAATAGTTTTAAAACACGTGGTTGACACTCTCTAGTATTTTTTTAGTTTTCCTATCAAATACATATACACTTCTGGTAGTATTATTTAGCGTCTTTGCCAACCATACCGTTGTTCCTTTTGATATTGTGTATTCATTGATTTTTATATCTTCTTGGCAGTAGTGCTGACTTCCCATGGGCACAACCGTGCAGTATCTCATCGATTCCTGTATAAATGCGCACGTGAACGGCATCTTCTCTCTGAGGATTGAACTTGGAATTCCATTCGCACCTGCATTCAGTAACAGTAGGAGTTGTTCTTGTGCGTTATGTGTAATAAAGTCTTACCCATTGCCATATCTCTTTCCTTGACCAGTGTTTTTGCGTGCTCGGGGTGGTGTAACAAAATGACAAAACACCAAAGCAGGCTATTACTTGTAGATTCGGAACCCGCGAACATCATATCTTGTATGATCGTGGCCAGTTCGTCTTCCTGTGTATAATAACAAAACAGAAAAGTTTTAATTGGTAAAGGCTTCTATATCTAATCCAGGAGTTTGCACGCTTTGTCCTAGGTTGTTTCATGGCATTTTCATGGCGCATGATTTGACGCGCAAAAATCAACAGTCTTACAATTCGTAAATCATGTAAATCAACAATCTTAATTACTAATATTCAAATTAGGTAGTTGACTATGTAAACCGTGCATAACATTGGTTGGCATGCAAAGTTGCCTTCATTATCATTTTATTATTAAACTGGCACACTGCATTCAAAAGGTTGCCACCCTTGAGCTAATCCAACACATTTTATCTTAAGCTAATCCAATTAAATATTTACCAACAACATTTACCGTAAATTGGTTTCTCATATTTTCCTTTCCAAATTTTATTTCATGTATATAATTGTCAATAAAATCTCTCAAACAATTTTCATCGAACGATTTTTTATGTTCCGCAACGTGACCCCGAGCGAAATCTATAATATTACAGAAAATATCAGATATCATTGTTTTACAACAGTGTTTTTCAACCCGAGTCCGCGGTCTCAAATGAGTCCGTGGAAGGTTTAAATGAGTCCGCAAGCACATCAATAATTTGCATAACTTTTATTTGTTTTTGATCGTTATAAACAGCAGTGATGTGTTTTTATTAACGAGACATTGTAATTCAAGGTAATGTTAAGTTTGTAGTAGTGTATCATATGCACATTGTCCAGTTACGCTACACTTTTGACTAATGCTGATTTAAAATTAATGCACTTTGAGTCCGCAAAGACTTTCGATGGTAATGAAATAGTCCGCGACCGACAAATGTTGGGAAACGCTGGTTTTACAAGGTACCACAATTACTTTAAAATAAGTTAGATACATTATGCCGTAATTAGGAAGATAAGTGATTTGTATTAGATGGCGTATCACCAATTAAATTGATATTCACTGTTACTTTGAAATCAATACGTTGGTCGTTTACACTGGGGAGTATTATTATAAACTCCTATAGTAATTATATTGATGTCATTGTTATCTTGAGTTGTGCAATATCTGCCCCTTGTACTACTTATTGGCAGTTTTTAAAACTGATTGTGTTATTTTTGCAGTTAATTTGAAGAACTCCTGTTGTGCTACGTATGGTGTAGTAGGCCACGAAAAAAGATCTTTGGTTGCTTATACAGCATGTTCATTCACTCCCTGCATTATTGAGAAAAAATTCTCAATGTACTGAACTTTAAGACTTCGTATGGTCGGATTTTAAGACCCTTTTGTTAGGTCAGGTAAAATTGAATAGATAGGGAGAATATATGATTGAGCATCTGCTATAACTCGAACATTAGTCAGACATACTAAACTATAGAAATACGTTTAATTATTATTTTTAAAACCGGATAAATTTTACTCCGAGGCCGCGCATGCACGTAAAAGGGGAAGTTATCGACACTCTCTACCTAAATATTGATGTATATTTGACCTTGTAAGTATTGAAGTCTTTTAACAAGCCGTGAATAAGCTGATCCAAAAACGGGTAACTTTTTGAGACCTGGAAAAAAATTAACGAGAAGAACTTTCGGGGCATCAAACGGGTCTCCCAACCTGTGTAAAAGTGTTCGAATATTTAGTGTTTTCTTGAAAATCAACGGGGGTAATCCCCAAAAACTCGGGTGTAAAACTAGTAAATGTTATTTGTGTACTGTAAAATAAACAAAATTATTTTGATCTTAATTACATAGCAAAAACGCCGAAAATTTACGTTTACTATTTATTATCTTGTTAACTTACATCTTTTGCATTGATTCAAGAAATTCAAGGTGCTTTTGGTCGTCGAATTCGTATCGTCGGCCGCATACAATCCGGCAGATTACATTTGATGTCAACACGTACAGATTTATCTGACAAATAAGTTTATATTACTAAAATTAAAAAGATTAAGGCACAGATAAATATACATTTTTGGCTCTGGCTCTGCTTTACCTTAATATCAACTGGTTTGCCAACTTTGCATTTAAGATACTCAGTAAAACAAAGTGCCTCTTCTGTAATGCGTTCTTCCATTCCTTTTCTGCCAAAGCCGTGTCTGCGTAGGAAAGCGTTTTCGACTGATATATGTTAAGTTATCACCTTTTAATTTTAACGGGTAAATTTCTTCAAAAGAAACTTTCTTCTATTTTTCACTGCTTACTTAGAAAGTGATAGAATGATCCATTTCTTTAAAGCTTTAAATTTTATTGAGTAATCCTTCAAAATGACTCCTTTATATTAATTTGACAAAAGATATTCTCGGTTGGTCTTCCACTGGTTATATTTCCTTGGTTTGTGAATGCCTGGAGTTAAATTTGACGTGTTAAATTTCATTTGGCATGATTTAGACGTTTCTTTAATATTGCGACTAGCTTAACAAGCGAATCGGGCATTGCAACGCACACAATCTTCGTAATAAAACCCACCTCTACAACGCTCTCTGATGTATTAAGGACAACCACATCAGATGTTCCCAATCTTGCACTTATCACCGCTCCATACTTTTCCAGGCTCCATTTTTTAAATAACTTCTCGGGAAAGTGGTCGAGAAATGGTATGATCCCTAAGATGGGAATTCCCCTGGGCCCAGGAGGAAACCCATTGGGCCTTTTCCACCAATACTGGTAAAGTAAAGCAGAAAATATCACCAAGATAGTCCACAATTGAGTGTATGTAGACAAAACCTCTATAATGTTTTTCAATATCATTGCTAAGGCTCGCTAGAAAAAATATTTAAAGAAGTTACTAACATTCTATTGGGCCTATTTTTTAAAGGCTATCTGGAGTGCAATGCCAATAACTAGCAACTGCATGCGCAAATAATCTCGTAATCCATAGGCCTATACCAATTTCGTTTCAAGTTCCAGACTATGCATAGATAGTTTAAAATACACGTCAACAGCTGCTGAGGTATTCAATTTATCCCAGGGCAATTTGCGGTCGATAAGCTATGTATAAACCTGATTAGCAAGGTTATTTTCTAGGCGCCAAGGGGGAACACTAAAACGTGGTAAACTTTTTTATACAATTAGTATAAAAACTAAATTTTACCCTACCTAAACACTAATATCGACCTCAGAATTAATTGAATTTTAATCCAAGTACCTACCCCAAACCCTTAACCAAAGTTTACTGAGAAGTTTCCCCTAATCCTCATTTTTGTTTCCCAAAAGGCAAATGCAGTATATTTTTACCCTAACGCCACATTAGTCCTCCCGGTTGGTCTAGCGGTTAAGTGCGTCGCTTTTCAATCGAAAGGTTGCAGGTGCGAAACTAGTCGCTAGCTAGTCGGTTGTGTCTTTGGGCAAGGCACTTTACGGACATTGCCTGAACCTAGCGGATTAATGGGTTCTACCAAATTGAAGGTACGTGTCTATCATATACAACACACTGCAATAGCTCCGGTAACCCGACGATGGGCGCGAGGTGATCTGACGATTGCCCGTGTGATAACCCCCTTGGTTTTCCCATTCACGGGGATAAAGATGAATATCCTAATCCCCTAATCCTAATCCCTACCAACGATTTCAAATGTTGCCTATTTTCATTTGATATTTGCTTTACGTTTACAAGCATACTAACGGCTAATAATGGCATTGGATAGGTTCTATACAAAATGACATACCGTAATTTATATAAAACCCAGTTTAAAATTCTGCGTAAACCACGTCTGCATTACGAAGTTTGGGAATTAGCAACGATGTAACACCTGAAGGGTGTTTGTGTACCAAGCACAGTAAAGCAACTTACACATTGCAACAAAGGGGATGCTAATAAATATATTAACATGCCACCTTAAGTTGCGGGAACATTTGGCGATTGAGACAAGGGGTTTTAAACAAAGTATATAGGCCAAACACCGAACAGTGATTATGCAGGTAAAAATACGCCACAGTCAGTCAAAAAAACCGTTCAGTAGGTAGTCTGATATTTACTAAAAATATATTCAAGCTATTCCAGTTTACCCTAAAACGGCCGAAAAAATAATAAACAAACATTATAATGCGCTATTGTCACGTGTTTAATACCGATGCTTACTTAACACCAGCATTATTTGATAGATAATTTCAATTTAAACAAATGTTCAGTTAGAAAACATGGTCTAGATATGCAGAAACCAAATTTTTTGGGATAAATCCAGGGGAATTACCCTGGGACGTTAAAAACCAAAACGGTATTTTTTTCTATAAATTTTGTTTTTTTAAGCAGAGCGCTTCTACGACTGCTTCAATTTTGATCAGATTTGGTGAATGTTAGTGCGTTACCTGTACCAATGCAAAAATACCTAGGGAAATACCCTAATTTGTTCCTAAATCATGATGGTGACAGGCATGCCATGAAGCCCGACATCTTTAACAAGAAGTCGTCAAATCGGATTAAAATTTTAAGGATTGTTAGATAACATGACCCAGATATGCAAAAAAAGAAATTTATTTACTAAAACAGAGGGAATTCCCCGAATCCATGAAAAACTAAATCGGGTTGTTTTGGAATTTTGCTTAATTTTACCACAGCGGTTAGAAAGTGCTTCAATTTAAATCATTTGTGGTGAAATGTTTGTAAATCAAACACCATTATTCTTTTTTAACTACACATGGAAAAGAAGTTGGGTTTGATAACTATGGGACCCATGCCTTTATGCTTGCAGTAATAAACTACATACTCGATTTATAAAATACAAATTGTGACTGCTCGCATAAATATATAGCATACAAAATGTGTTTTACGTGGTTGACACTCTTAAGTTTAAATGAAATTTACAAACCACTTATGCCGGTTTTGAGTATCGATATGTTGTTATACACATGGCAACAGTGTAATATATTTTTTTTATTGTATCGCCCGCTTTTTTTAATAACCGGAATATAATATTTCATATATGTTTTTTTGGATACTTTTTGCCTTTTTTAAAACTTGAAGTAAAATGTCGTATAAAATATTAAAAACAAAGAATATCTGCCACAAACTACCTAAATGTAAAAAAAGGGGGGAAAGAAGGGGGGTTAACTTTTTTGTCACAGGCTGCGTCCACCAATTCAATTGTACATACAGTTCGTTTTCGTAAACGAAAGGGTGTATTTTGTTTAAAACTTTAATATTTCTCATACACTGAAACGTTGCTAAATGTTTACCCAAATAAACAAGCTGGTTATATGCTGTATGCGTTTTCCATTAAGTTTATTTTGCTTATATCGGTATGCCTGTACAGTTTTTTCAGTTGTTGTTATGATTGCATATCGATATAGAAGTTCAGGAAATGAACGTCGTATAGTAAAACACTGGCAGACCCGATCTAAAAGGGAAATAAATTCACGTATTCAACGAGCTAAGCCACTAAGAATTGTTACAGCCCTGTGTTGCTGCATGTTTTGTTCGCGCACTGTTGATACAGGTTTAGTTTATTTAGTTTTTTCAGTATACGTAAATGTGAGCAATAGCATGCCAACTTTCATGCATGGTGTCAGTATCATTTTATCGAGCAGTGTTAAAACAGTTACGGTATTGTAAGATAATCATATAAGTGAAATGACAGGTAATTTTTACATTATTGCATTTTAGACTGACTTTAATTTTATGCCATATAGAAATTACTGACTTAAACATTATGCGATTTTAAAGGACTGACTTAAAATTATGCGATTTCACCCCTTATAGAAACGATTTTTTCCCGCAAATTGCGCGTTTCGATCGTAAGTGCTTGGAAGTGCTCTATCGCCTGGCGTGTTATAGTTAGGGCAAAATGTTCAACCCTAGAGTTGTTCCAAATAAAAATTTTTAACATTTCTGAAATTTTAATTGTTTGATGACCTCACTATCAGGGCGTCCACGTCATATTATTTCTTATCCATTGTTATAGTTATTGATGTGTTAATAATACAGCCTAACTGATCTTTACAAAGTTGCTGAAAAATATTCAACATGGCATAATATTGAATTTTTCCCTGTGGAGCGTTTCATACATTACCCTAAGCGCTAGACACTTTATATTAAACGTCACGAAATAATCACAGATCACGTGACAGAAAGCATTATGGCTCGTGAGAATTTTGTCCAAGGCCTGTTTACAAGACTCTCAAAATTGTGAAAAACAGAATTTATACACAATAAAAAATCACGACAAGAACACGAATCTAATACAACCTTTCAAAGCCATTTTTTAATATTCAAAATTTTGTTTTTTTTTGCAACAATTTTTTGAAGTTAGCTCTTTCGGACAGCCTGTCTAGTCATTTTCTTAGTGTGCTTCTATTTGAGATGTGAAGAGTCTGTTGAAGTGTCTGTGTTGAAAAGCGGATTGTCTATTAAGTTCTTTCCAATGGGCAAGGAAGATGTACCCGAAGCATTCTCATCAGTAAACCCTACGAACGAACATTTGCCCCTATTGAAATTCGATGGAACGTAAGGATAGTATTCGTGATTTGTTCTGCCATTTTAAGAAAATACAACCGAAAAAAGGAAGATTTAGTTTCGAAAATAATGCACGAAGTTTATGTTAATCGACCAAAAAACATAAATGCAGTATAACTTTTTTTCTAATTGGTGTTAAAAAGATAATAAAGTTTTTTTTTATTCGTTAGGCTACTGTAATTTAATGGAAACACCTTTATATTAGCTTAAGCCGAATGTTAAAGACAGAGTAAATCTTAATGGAAAAAAGTTATTTTTCAAAAGACCTAAAATTAAACACGCTTCAGGAAATGGCATCGCTTTTTTCGGAGTTGTCATATCTGTTTATACGTTGGTATGGGATAAACTGTTTCAAATTAATATATTGTTACATATTTTGATTGGGAGGGACTAGACTTAACTTTCTGTTACTTTTAAAACAAAGAGCGGGTTGCTTGAACTAACTCCACCTATTCTTTTATAATAAGCGACATTCGGTGTAATTGTCGATATATTACTAGCTGTCTGGTATGTTACCTTCTAGCTGTTTCGGAACTATTGTGCACGCCTTAAACTTCTACTAGTAAAATAAAAACATGTTTTATTTTCACTGGTAGTATTTTGCGCCCACTCCATGCATGGGTTTCGGTGTGAGGAACGCTATTACTCACAAGATTATCCGCAACTATTCATTACAAGACTTATGTATAAATATCCAGTTTATGTTCGGTTCGAGTTTTTACGATTTATAGTGCGGTTCTAGTTGTGTTTTGGTTTGGAAAAAAACAACTTTCACTACACAGTTTATGCACTAAGCTCGTTTTAACAATGCACTTTCTATAAACTTAAAGATGTCACTTGAAGTGATATTACGTCACGTCCCTCTCCTTAGTTCTCCTGTGTTTTAGTAATAATCGTTTCGCCTTCATTCTTAGTTAATCAACGCGCGTTTTCGTTGCTATTTAGGTCCTTGTGTTTTGCCCTTGCTTTGCCAGTTACCGTTATGTTGTGCTTTGTTGTTTTAAACTAGGTTTTCCTTTATTGCAGAAATAGCCTGCTTATTAACGTTGAATAAAGCTAAGTTAATCGACTTCTGTTGTCGTTTTCCGTTAGCGTCTCAGTTCAATTTATTCAACGTTAAGCTCAATCTGAAATGGACAAGCAACTCTTACGTCCGAAGGAACTGAACATTGAGCCGGAAGCCCATAATGCTTCTGTTCACTTTACCTATTGGATGCGCACTGTGAACGATTTCATCGAACATCTGGATGAAGGAAGTCGCACCGCGACTACTGCTGCGAATAAGAAGCGCATCATTGTGAATTGTTTATCTCCGGAGGTGTACGCTCTAGTCGAAGATATCGACTCTTTTGAAGAGATAGTTGCCACACTCAAACGTATGTATATCAAGCGGAAGAACAACGTATTTGCGCGTTACTTACTCGTAAGCCGCCACCAAAATCCAGAAGAATCCATTCCCGAATATTTACGAGAACTAAAGTTCTTGGCAAAGGCATGTTCGTTTTCTGACGCCTCCGCTGCCCAATACAAGGACGAGTTAACACGAGATGCTTTCATTAACGGACTGATTTCACCATCGGTTCGTCAAAGACTGCTTGAAATTGATGATTTAGACCTCCTTAAGGCTTCCGAACTTGCAGAAAGCTTGGATAAAGCGCAGCGACAGTCGCTAATAATGAGTAAACCAGTACCTCCGCTTGCGTCCGTCTCCTGCAATGAACAAGCGCCCGTTACTGACACTCCTACAACCAACGAAGCTGCCCTTGCTGCTACTAGGCGAAGAGTGGGTTTACCTAAGCGATCAACCGAGGTGAATTCATGTTTCTTTGGTGGTGGTATGCAACATCGCAGCCGTTCTACTTGTCCTGCCCGAAATGCCACTTGTTATAATTGTGGTGTAAGAGGACATTTCGCAAGGGTTTGCCGACAACGCGCTACCATTAAACAATCAGTCGTTGGAAATTCGTCAACTGCGGTCTGCATTATGCCTGAAGTTAGTCCCCTTGCGCCGTTTTCTCCTCTAGCGGGAGCACCTTCCGGTTTAGGCCCTGCGCTAGTGGATGCTTCGCTTGAATCTGTTCCGGTCAAAGCACTCGTCGATTCGGGAGCATCGGAAAGTTTTGTCAACAAGGGTTTGGCCGATAAGCTTTCTCTTAAGACTTCCGGTCCTATTTCTCCGATATCTATGGCTTCTTCTCGTCTTTCTTTGACCACGTTTGGGAAAACCTCCGCTACGGTCTCTTTACTTGGTCGATCGTATCACCTCACCTTTGGCGTCATCGATAGCCTGTGCGCCGATGTTATCCTTGGTCAAGACTTCCTTAAGCGACATACCGAAGTCATTTTTCAAATGGGAGGCACAGAAGCACCACTGAGAATCGTGGCAAGTACGCCGCCCACGTTAGCACTTGCGGTTGCTCGATTAAACGCTCCTCGTTTATTCGAATATATTCTTCCCAACTGTACGCCAATTGCTGCAGCTTCTCGTCGTTATAGTACAGACGATCTCAACTTCATCAATGAAGAGATCATCCGTCTTCTAGAATACGACATCATTGAACCCGCTCGTTCCCCCTGGAGAGCTCCTTTATTAGTGATCTCACGCGAAGGTAAAAGGCGACTAGTTGTAGATTACTCGGTTACCGTTAACCGATTTACTCAACTAGACGCCTATCCGTTACCAAAAATAGAAGAAATCGTCAACTGTGTTGCCCGTGACAAGTTTTACAGCTCCATTGACCTGCGTGCCGCCTACCATCAAGTCCCGCTGAGGGAATGCGAGCGCCATTTCACGGCATTTGAAGCTGGCGGAAAGTTATATCAGTACAAGCGTCTCCCTTTTGGAGTGACAAATGGCGTTGCCGCTTTTCAGCGAGCCATTGACGAATTCATTGAAATTAATAAGCTTAAGAAAGTATACGCTTATTTGGATGACATCACTGTAACCGGCGCCACACTACAGGAACATGATCGCAATTTGAATGAACTCCTACAAGCTGCTCGTAGACACAATCTCACTCTGAACCAAGAAAAGGTAAAGATTCGCCAAACCTCTATCGACTTACTTGGATACCGTATCTCAAGCAATAACATTCAGCCCGATCCTCGTCGCTTACAAGCCCTGGTCGATTTACCTCCACCTACCAACTCTAAAGAATTGAAACGCGTTTTGGGGATGCTCTCGTATTACGCAAAATGGATCCAGAATTTTTCACTTAGAGTGCAGCCTCTGCTCAATTCGAAACTTTTTCCGTTGGACGAAGCCGCCATTCGCTCATTTAAAGATCTGAAAACCGAACTTGGTAATATAACACTTGGTGTTATCCGCGACGGTATACCTTTCGAAGTTGAAACCGATGTTTCTGACGTCGCTATAGCAGGAGTCCTTTCACAAAATGGCCGACCAGTAGCTTTTATGTCTAGGACACTCAATAACAGTGAGAGAAATTATCCTGCTATTGAAAAGGAAGCAACTGCAATCATAGAAGCTGTTCGCAAATGGGCGCACTTTCTTAAAGGTCGGTCCTTTACTTTGATTACGGATCAAAAATCAATAGCATACATGTTCCTTCGTACCAACCGAGGAAAAATAAAGAATACCAAAATCCTGTTATGGAGGCTGGAGCTCGGACAATACTCCTATGATATTCGACACCGACCTGGTCCCCAAAACATCGTACCCGATGCCCTGTCACGAGTGTGCGCCTCCTCTGGATCTGCTTCAGGATTAGTTAACCTACATGAAGCTATGGGACACCCTGGATATGTGCGACTCTATCATTACGTTAGAAGTCGAAATCTGCCTTACACAAGCGAAGAAACCAAATCCGTTGGCAAAAATTGCAGAACTTGCGCTGAATTGAAGCCTCGTTTCCATTGTCCCCAACCTCGCTCATTGGTGAAAGCCATGAAGCCATGGGACAGAATAAGTATGGATTTTAAAGGGCCTGTACAAGGGCGAAATCAGTATCTACTGGTCATTGTAGATGAATACAGTCGCTACCCGTTTGTTTTCCCCTGTAAAGACATGACCTCTCGCACCGTTATCGGATGCCTCTCGTCTCTTTTCTGTCTTTTCGGCTTCCCAGAGTACATTCACTGCGACAGGGGTACATCTTTTATCAGCAGAGAAACCCGGCAATTTCTAGTCACCAGAGGTATCGCGACCAGCAACTCTTCACCATATCACCCTCAAGGAAATGGGCAATGTGAGAAAACAAACCAAACTGTTTGGAGGACTGTTAAACTCATCTTGCATAGCCGTGGTCTGCCCCAAACTCGCTGGGAAGAAGTTTTGCCCGAAGCACTTCATGCAATCCGATCCCTGCTGTGCACGGCTACGAACCAAACACCTCACGAGCGGTTCCTTTGTTTCCCAAGACGGGCGATGAACGGTACTTCAATGCCAACCTGGCTTCTAAACCCAGGGGTGGTCCTAGTTGCGGAGGTTTGTAAGAACAAAAGGTGAACCTATTTGCGATCCGGTAACTCTTTTAGATGCTAATCCATCGTATGCCTCGAGTACGTCATAATGACGGACGTGAAAGCACTGTGTCAACATCAGACATAGCTCCGTGCCCTGGGTCACCGGAGTCATTAGAAGAAGCGTTCCCCGTAGCTGAACCAGAAACCCCTGTGATCCCCGACCCACCAGTGCCTGATGACAGAGATGAAGAAGATGCCCCGTCGGTGAACGATACGCCAGCTACCAGCCTCAGAAGATCCGTGCGTGATCGACGACCTCCCGACCGTTTTGGAAATTGGACATTATAAGTTTTATTATCTATTATTTACTAGGGGAGATTGAAGTGATATTACGTCACGTCCCTCTCCTTAGTTCTCCTGTGTTTTAGTAATAATCGTTTCGCCTTCATTCTTAGTTAATCAACGCGCGTTTTTCGTTGCTATTTAGGTCCTTGTGTTTTGCCCTTGCTTTGCCAGTTACCGTTATGTTGTGCTTTGTTGTTTTAAACTAGGTTTTCCTTTATTGCAGAAATAGCCTGCTTATTAACGTTGAATAAAGCTAAGTTAATCGACTTCTGTTGTCGTTTTCCGTTAGCGTCTCAGTTCATCACCCACTGTATTTTGAATTTCTCATGATGTGTAAGAGCTAGTTTTAAAGCATCGTTTTAATATAGCAATTTCCGTTGACGGTCCGACGCGGAACCATCCAGCTATCGGACAATTTGTTGTCTTTAAAAATTGTTCATTTTTAATAAATAATATTACTTTTGTATTATTTCAGCTCTACTGATTTGGATCATTTAAAACCAATCCAGACGGAGGTAACGGGAAATGATGGGCTATTATTTTACTGGCCTGTGTTTGCGCTTTCGTAATCGAAATTCAGAATGTGATCTACGCTGGCTTACCTTTTAGTGCACATCATTATTATAAGGTAATATGTAACCAATTTTATAACGCATTAATTAAAGGCTATAGCCTGTTAAAAATATGTACCATAACCTGACAATTTCATCTTATAGTCTATATTTAAAATGTATGTTTTACTATATTTTTAAGTTACCTCAGGCTGAAACCAAACATACCCACCCACACTGGCGTTTTAGGTTTTGCTAAAAAAAATCCCCTCTGAACAGTTGCTATTTAGTTTAAATGAAAATTGAATGTGAAATGGGGTATATGTTATTATGTGCAGTTTTTCCTAATGATGTAGATTTAAGTGCTCTCACATATAACAATTTCTAAAAACGATTTAGAAAATGAACAAAGACACCAACCGAAATACCAATTCTAAAACGCAAAACCAACTTTTACTAATTAAAGTGGGGCTAGATTATTTGAAATGTAAAAAATTGTATAGTAATGTATTTAACAGTTAACTGCGTTGGTCTTTGCTTCATTCAGTTGTGATTGGGATTTACTTGCTTTTCAATTGATAATTTATGACCGCTATCAATTGATTAAGCTTTAAATAAATTAATGACGCGTTTAACAAATTTAAAACGTTTCCTATCTACAGGTCTCGACGAGCGCTTTTGATATGTTGACTTCCTTATACTAGCTCTCGTTCACTCTATGTGGCATTTTGTGCATTTGGGTTATGATAAAAATTGTAAATCAAAATTCAATGAGTTTTGGTACAGGTAGGTTTGGAATCACAGATACAGTCATGCATGGCAACGTTATTCACAAAGTTACTGTGTAGTCGAGACTTGATGCTTGCAATGACAACATTAGCAAATCAAACGTTAAATCAACTTTTTTTTAATCCTGCGTTGACACTGCCCCAAGTAAAACGACATCAGATTTTTGTTATGGGATTGTTGTATAATAATACTTTACAGCTTTGATTTTGATTGTGCGCCCGCGTTGGTCTAGCGGTTAACCCGACGATGGGCGCGAGGTGATCTGACGCGATTGCCCGTGTGTATACCCCCTTGGTTTTTCCGTTTATGCTAGCAGAAACAAACTACATACTCGGGTATAAAATACAAACTGTGGTTAGGGACCCTGCTCGCATGAATAGGCTATATATAGCATACAAAAATGTGTTTTACAAATAGTGGTGGTTAAACACGTGGTTGACGCTCTCTAGTTTTTTCTTGTTAACCTTATTCGTTATTCTGTAATAACAATGTATATATTTCCTGTATTTAAGTATTTTACGACACGATCGCTTTTTTTGTCATATTTGGAGAGTTATTGGACAGTACTTAGATCTTTTGGTAAGTTATGTCGAATTATATACCTTTATTAAGGTACTTTTAGATGAACGTTTTTGGTCATATATGGGAGACAATACAGTACATTCTGGTATATGATATTATATGTGATATGCTGTTTATGTTTATCTCCGTGAATGGGAAAACCAAGAAGGTTAACACCCGGGCAATGATCAGATCACTTCACGCCAACCGTCGGGTCACCGGAGCTATAACAATGTGCTGTGTATGATTTATACGTTCCTTTAATCTAGCAGAACCCATTTATTGGATTTTGGCAATGTCCATAAAGTGCCTTGTCGAAGGACACAACCGACTAGCTAGCGACTAGTTTCGAATCTGCAACCTTTCCGCAGAAAGGCGACACAATAACCGACCAAGTTAGTAAGTCGGACAAAATATATACGTTGTAAAAATTCTTTGAATGGCCCAAGTACAGCGAGATTTGTTATGTTTTTTATCAACATTAATTGTTAATGCAAGGGTTTTGCTGTTCTGAATAATTATATTTTGTGTTTCATGTGACGTCATTATGTTCTCGCATTTAACTTTTATCCTTTTGTTTCTTTATTTTGTTACGCATGGCGTGGTTTTTAGTTATTTTATTTGTATCCATTGTGGTAAAACAGTAGTAGATTACAAATCAATAGAGAAAGTTCTTTAATCTTAACAGATTATTAAAGCCTACAAGCACGGAATTGCAGCACAGTGACACCAACCTGATATAAAATGGCATTTTATTTCATTTTCTTTAAGGTTGTCTCTTTTGATAGCTTGTAACCACAGTTGTCTCCTATTTTAATATAAATGGTGATTTTTCTGACGGTATTATATAGTATTTTATATGTTTTTTTCGGTGTCTGTTGGTACAACCAACTGCGCAAAAACTGATCGGCATTTTCTAAAATCGGTAACTATGTAAGGCCAACCAATGATTATAAAAAGAATGATGTGAAACTCTTTCACGCTTGAATGATTTCCTATTGTAAAGTCGCAAATGAGTTTCTGCACCGTCACGCATGAGAACGTGATAGAAAAGCAAGTGCCGAATGCTGTAGTTTGGTTATTTTTAACTCTTTGCCTCCCAACTCGCGATATATCGCGAGTTGGTGAACAAACATGGTGTCCCGCGTCCCTATATATAGGGGCAAATCTAAAATGCGATTTCTCCGCAACGCGTAATGTTAGAGAGCTCAGCTATGGCTCATTCGATCAAGGAAAGCCTGAAATTTATTCTCTGTAATTATCTTGGAGAAATATTCAAAATGTGAGGAGTGATAGCCTTTCTTTTTCAAGGCTTCGCCTGTGTTTTTGCTGAATTTTACACGAGTTTACACGTGACTAACTCAGCGAATAGGAGTCGTGTTAAATTGGGGAGAAGCTCTTTTTGTCAAGCAAGTGTTTCTTTACATTCTCTGTGAATTTCGTGCCGTTGAGATAAAAAGGAGAGCGTTGGTGACGTTTTCGCAGCAGGCGGTTATGCTTCGTGTTCACCAAAGCATGAATCCAGCTGGGCCTGCTGAGCGCACGATAAAGAAAAAGGCGGCGAGACTAGCTAGTTCGGTGTGCCCTGCTTTGAAGAATATTGGATATAGTATTTGCGTTTGTTTGGTTTTGTATGCCCTTTTTACACTTCCTTCACTGTTCTTTTTTATACTTTTTACTATTTTAGTTCTACAAAACTAAAAACTTCAATGCGTTTTGGTTCGAAGTTTTCGATAATATAGTCAGAAAAAGAGGGAAATTTCAATTACAAATAGTAAAAAAACTACTGAAGATAGAAATACAGTTCGAATTTTCTTGAGTACAAAAACTATTAGACAATCTACATTCCAATTTTCATATCATTTGGGCATTCCAATAATAAGTGAGTATTTCGTTTGTCAGTGCACCTCAAATTTTTCTAAAGTCGAGCAGAATTTCTTTGCATAAAAAGTGGTGTTCA
>CH002729.1:98704-136892 GCA_000149265.1 Ciona savignyi
ACTTGCAACATAATAAAACAACAATCTTTATCATATCATACACTAAAATAATCAATATGGCTGCAACAAAAGAAGACATCCCGGAACTTGAAATCAATATGGAACGATCGGTCATCATCAAACTCACCGGCAACGTCGAATTGATCAGCGTATCTTCATTTATGGAGATCTTTGCCGAGAATGGCCCTCTTTGTTATCTTGGCCCAGATGTTGATGGTGTCATCACCGAGAGTTTCAAAGACTCCGAATTCCTCGTAACCCTGAAAATGATGGATGGAACATGCCCCGACCTGGATGAAATAATAAAATTAATTAATAACAAGAAGCTTAAATTTACTGGACCAGCAGGCTCTATTATGTCCGTGGAGGCCAAGTATCCAGAGCCTCCACTTGAGATAGTAACCCTCTACCCGGTTCCCTGCCTCGTCACAGAGTTTAGACTTCGTCAATTGCTCACCAAATACAAATGGGGAAAGATACATTCATTTTTCTTCGGCACCCATCGTCACTTCCCAGATATAAAGAACGGCTGGCTGACCATCAAGATGTATAACATAAATATAAATAACATACCTAAAGTGATGAAAGTTGGAGGACGCTGGGTCACCGTCACCCGGCCCGGAGAATCGCATCTTCCTCTGTGCAGGTTCTGTAAGGAAAGAGGACATCTCCAACAGAAGTGCCCCAAAAAAGGTTACTGCAACAACTGTTCAACCTATGGGCACCTCACACGAAGATGCAGATCAGCCCCAATGAGACCCACTCAACCCAACCACAACCAACCTCAACATGGAATAACCCAATACCAAACCCCAGCTACTACCTTAAATGAATGGATCCCAACTCGCGATATATCGCGAGTTGGTGAACAAACATGGTGTCCCGCGTCCCTATATATTAGGGGCAAATCTAAAATGCGATTTCTCCGCAACGCGTAATGTTAGAGAGCTCAGCTATGGCTCATTCGATCAAGGAAAGCCTGAAATTTATTCTCTGTAATTATCTTGGAGAAATATTCAAAATGTGAGGAGTGATAGCCTTTCTTTTTCAAGGCTTCGCCTGTGTTTTTGCTGAATTTTACACGAGTTTACACGTGACTAACTCAGCGAATAGGAGTCGTGTTAAATTGGGGAGAAGCTCTTTTTGTCAAGCAAGTGTTTCTTTACATTCTCTGTGAATTTCGTGCCGTTGAGATAAAAAGGAGAGCGTTGGTGACGTTTTCGCAGCAGGCGGTTATGCTTCGTGTTCACCAAAGCATGAATCCAGCTGGGCCTGCTGAGCGCACGATAAAGAAAAAGGCGGCGAGACTAGCTAGTTCGGTGTGCCCTGGCTTTGAAGAATATTGGATATAGTATTTGCGTTTGTTTGGTTTTGTATGCCCTTTTTACACTTCCTTCACTGTTCTTTTTTATACTTTTTACTATTTTAGTTCTACAAAACTAAAAACTTCAATGCGTTTTGGTTCAAGTTTTCATAATATAGTCAGAAAAAAGGGAAATTTCAATTACAAATAGTAAAAAAACTACTGAAGATAGAAATACAGTTCGAATTTTCCTGAGTACAAAAACTATTAGACAATCTACATTC
Organism: Ciona savignyi; assembly: GCA_000149265.1. Lineage (NCBI taxonomy): Eukaryota > Metazoa > Chordata > Ascidiacea > Phlebobranchia > Cionidae > Ciona > Ciona savignyi. The sequence continues at coordinate 100,292 of CH002729.1, forward strand.
CAATTTTCATATCATTTGGGCATTCCAATAATAAGTGAGTATTTCGTTTGTCAGTGCACCTCAAATTTTTCAAAGTCGAGCAGAATTTTCTTTGCATAAAAAAGTGGTGTTCACTAAAGTTTACATAATATATTCTTTATTAGAGGTAGATTTTAGATGTGCAGCTTGTTTAAAAGAGGGATAAATTATCTTTCCAACCATACTAAATATTAAATCATAGCATAAACTTTAGAAAAACTGTGCTAATTTGAAAATGACTAAAAATTGTAAAAAACACTGCGGGACAGCATGTTTGAATTAATGCATTTGGCCGGGAGTGAAAGAGTTAATGCGTGTTATGCTATTTTAGCCTCTTGACGTTGCTATTTAGTGTAGGAATAGGACAATTTAAATTTATTAAAGATTTAATAATAATAATATGTGTATTTTTTGCACGAAAAATAAAAAAATCATATATCAGAATGAAATATTACAGAGAGTGAACTACAAATGATATATAGATGTCGCCTAGTCAGCTGTCTCTTAAGTCAATTTGTTTAATGGGTAGGTGGGTGTCTTACAATAAATGTTGTTATTTGTTTAGATAATTCATGTTAATAAGGTGACTCCGGCCATTAAGAGTGTTGGTGGAAGATAAAATTTAAACAGATGCGAGTGTCTGAAATGTGTATATACCCATTATATACTAAATGTTGATGCAGAAGTTTGGTGACAGAGATGAAAGTAGTCTATATGGAAGTTAAATTGTTAATAAATGATCAATACATTGGGATTATATGCACATGATTCAACTGAAAAAAGATGAAGCATGGAAGATCATGTCACCATGTGCAGAATTTGCAGATTTACCAGCTGTCCAACCATACATGTTACTTTGGACTTCAGTTTGTCCTGGGATGATGAACTGATGAAACGTAAACTGTAGATGAAGTCAACTGAAACTAAAGAGCCTTCAATGATCAAATAAATTTCAACATCATTGCAGTACATCGGTGCTTAATCTATTGTGTTTCACACTTTATACCAATGTTTAGTTTTAACTATACATGGCTACCGAGAATATTGCGATTCAGACTTTTCAATGTGTCCAATGTTTAATTATCATACCTTATTCAAAACAGTATAATTTGTACAACATTTTTATTAGTTATATCGCATACAAAAATGGCAACTGTACAATCTTTTTTAAAGAGCAACATATGCCCAACAATAAAGGATTGCATAATATGAACGGGATACTATATTCTAGGTTATACAATGTTGTCAAGCTTAAAATGAACTTTTTATGTTTACATTATCCAGCACTTATTTATCAAGAAAATTAGAAAATAACACTATAACACAGCAACATAAAAGTGACATTTCTTGGTGATAAGAAACTAGCTGTAATAAACTGTAAGAAATTTCCATCATATCCAACGTAGACACATCTTCCATAATGTTTTTTAACTTATCTCTTCGACTTCTTCTAATTGTAGTCTTACTACTGCAGCAATAGATGACCCATCATAATAAAACAACTTACAGTTCTTGGACCTGAATAATTATGTTGGTTAATATATACTAAATACCCCAAAAAATGTTTTGAATGGTGTAAGCATTACTATAAAATAGATCAAACTTATATTATAAATAGAACTAATAAAACATTTCAGTCTGGCTTATATATTCACCTCCATAGCAGCACTTTTACACTCAGAACATTAGTGTAATGAATGGAGCTTGACTGAGGAGTTGGCATTGCCAAATGCTTTACGGATATTTTTTGTACCTCCAAGTTTGTCATTTTCTTGGAGTTCTTTTTGTTTTCTTCCAGATGGGAACAAGCTTTGCAGGGCAAATTCAATAAATAGCTCTTTATACAATTAGTGTTTTCTGATTAGATTACCTACGATGGCCTCTATGAAATGCATATTTTGCAGAGATTTTTAAATGGTTTAATTATAATTTTAAACTGTAAGTTTGCTTTTACTGGTACTGATGGGCTAGTAAATCAAAATTTCGATGCCTTTAAATACTGCAGAATCACCGCTTACTATACTTCGTAATTACAAAATCCTTGGAGAAAACTTCTTTCACTAAAATAAAGATTATGATATTAATGTTAGGGTTGGGGTTAAAGTTAGTTCTGGGGTTGAAATTAGTGTTTGGGACAGGATTATAGAATTACTTTCCATAGCAATCTAAGGGATCCCACAGTTCCTCAAACGTTAGCCAATTTTAGTACAGTAACTGTAAAATGAAATTAAAATATAGGTTAATTGCTATGCAACCAGTTTGTTAGTGGTTAAGTGCGGCGCCTTTCAATCGAAAGGTTGCAGGTGCGAAACTGGTCGCTAGCTAATCGGTTGTGTCCTTGGGCAAGGCACTTGAACCCAGCGGATTAATGGGTTCTACCAAATTGAAGAAACGTCTCTATCATATGCAACACATTGAAATAGCTCCGATAACCCGACGATGGGCGCGAGGTAATCTGGGGATAAACATGAAAAATCCTATCCTAATTCATGGGGATAAACATGAAAATCCTATCCTAAACCTTGGTGTAATAACATTTTCAGTTGCTGTACTTTGTATTATTAAGTGTGCTACAATAAGTTTTTGGGTTGTGTTTATTAAAATGATTTTCACATATATTTGTTTTTTTATCAGTATGCCAAAAATAAAGAGCCATTCTAGTCCAAATCTGAAGATACAACATATTCTATAATTACAATTGTAGATTTTTATTAGACAATGCATGCTGGCTCTTCATCATATCTTAAACACACTGCTATTGTTAAGGTCTATGCTTATACAGCACTGTGTTTCCAAATCCACAGTCTGTATAGCCTAGGCTCTGGTGCTCTCGAGGGCGGGAATACGCTTAACGTACCCTACAGCCCGTCCCCATTTATAAAACTACGTAGCCGGTTATGCTTATGCATTATTGTACTTGTACCGTTGCGTTATCGGAGTCAAACAATTTAATAATAAAGCTAAACTGCTACCCGTCTATCTTGTATAATATACAAACAAAAGAGGATATTGAATAAGCAGCCGCTACAAAGGCACACCGAAGTAAAACTTCCGCTTATTGTTTAAACATATAGTACGTCCCATTCCTGCAGTAAATAGCAATGTTAGGACGCTAAAACAGCGCCAAATGCATCAAAAAAGAACAAACTACAGCATTAGACACTTGCTTTTCTATCACGTTCTCATGCGTGACGGTGCAGAAACTCATTTGCGACTTTCCAATGGGAAATCATTCAAGCGTGAAAGAGTTTCACATCATTCTTTTTATAATCATTGGGCCAACAGTAGCTGGTAATTGTTTTTGCACAACAGTCTGTACGCGTAGTGTTCACTGAAGCGTGTCTGAAATTTGGTCTTGTAGACAATCTAGTGATAATAGACAATCTTTAGTGATCAGCGCAATCTTCAGTGAACGGATTGTTATTACAGGTCCCCTAACCTAAGGTATTTAATTCTTCTTTGTTTATTATTTATTTTTACGTATTATTTATATTTTAATTATTCTTTAAAGTTACCGCAATTTTTAATACGCTTTATGGGAACAGTGCGTGTAACTGCAAAGAAAAACTGCAGACTGTACAACATTGATAGTGCGGCCAAATCATAAAAGGGAGAACCCCGGTAGTTTTGTTTAGTTTATTCATTGTTTGCCCCAGTTTTTAAATATGGCAAACGAGAAACGAATATAATCAAGACACAGTAAGGGGAAAAGACGGCAAAGTACGTCATTGCCTTTCTCTTACTTGTGTGTTTATATTCTTAAGATATACAAAGCATGGGACAATATCACGACAGTTTGTTTTGTTTACTGCAGAGGAAGTTTGTGTCACGTTTTAGCTGCATTGTAGAGTTTGATCATGGTTCGTGCTTGGCGCCTTGTAGGAGATCAGTTAACAGACAACCCAACTTCACCTGACCAATCTGTGTCATTGGATGAACTGGCAAAGCTTGGAGTGGAATATTTTCAGGCAAGACTAGTTATTATTTGTAGCAAATCCGCGGTTTTTTCATTGTTCAATATATTTCACATGCTGTTGTTATCACTGGTTCCATATGATTCCCCCCTTACAAGGTTGTAAATCTGCTTTAACATGGCCGTGGGCTTAAAAACGTACGCAGAATTTCCCTTTTCCACATGCTACAATGCATAATCTTGAAACACAAAACCTAATACACCTATAACTAAGTTAACAATTGCTATTATAGTCACTTAATTCAAATGCTCTAAGTCTGTAGAGTGGAAGTCGTTTATTTTAGCATGCACTGAAAGCTGTTTAAGCACCCAGAACACAAAGCATATACACAGTGCTACGGAAATATGAAATTGGTTACAAGCATATATATATTATATATATATATATATATGACATCGACATGACATGTATTTTCAAAATGTTGGTGCTAAACGCTGCAACCAAAGAAACAAAAATAAAAATTGTATTGTATCCTTCTACAATTTGAGATTAATTTATTTATTAGGTTGATGCTGATACACGTGATGAAAATGACTTTTACAAGAATCTAAAGAAGGAGAGGGGATATTCTTACAGCGATTTGATAACTGTGAGTCCGGACACGCTTCCCAACTATGAACAGAAGGTAAGAATTTACTCAAGTTATTTAATAATCTATAGCAAACTCATAAAAGGATATAGGTGTAGTGGCCTTTCTAGACTTTGAAATTGTGTTTTAAAGGGGAACTGAAGTAAATTTTAAGAATATCTTAATAAATGGAAAAAAATACGCTGATTTCAAAAATCAAATCAGTTTCTTCCAATATTTTTTGGTTAAAGAGTTATGAGCAAATATGTATTTCATTTTATGTTAGGGGATTTCCCGTATTACGTCACTGACGTTGTTGAGATTTCGTGCCTATATGCATTGTATACAATTATGTGTCAGTTTAGAGGTGAATTAGTAACAGAAGCGCCCGCAGGAGCGTTGTATTTTCGTTTTTATTATGGAGACTTAGCATAACACTTGTCATATAGCCTTACTGAACCAATGTACATGGTGACAGCTTACTTTAAGCGCGGTCATTAAGGCCTGCACGGTCCTGGACCTAAGCTGAATGCTGAGGTATACAGGTCTCGTATTTAAATGACTTTAGAATAATAAGTCTTAGCAATTTATATCATAAATAATAAAAATGAAAACAGAACAAGAAAACTATAACATAATGCATTAAACTGTAACTGCCAGCAATTTATAGAAATAAACCAGCCATTAGGCAAAGGCTAGACTATGCGGTGGGAAAAGTCTATTTCTTTCATGGTTTACCTTGGTTGTTTGTATAATGTTTTGCTGTTGTGTATGTGGTGCATTTAATGTCTGCTGTTATTGAAACTGAGCATTAGCCTACTGGTTGAGAATACCACTTATTGCAAAAACCAGTTAATCCACAGTTGAGTAGCTGATGTGTAGTCTGACAATAAGTACACAGCAAGCACTCAGATAAGTAAGTGAAGAATATATATAATAGATCTTTACTTAACTACCCAAATAAGTTAATAAGAATATACTACATTTCTAATTTAGTTCTTTTTATTAGATATTGTAAAATGCCTAAAGTTAAGCCACTGAGAAGGAAGGAAGAGTGATTGGACCATATTGTTTTGCTCCAGGATGTACAAATTCCTATTACAGCACACGAAATTCCAATCCACCTGTGCTCTTCCATCGATTTCCTCACAACGACAAAAAACGGGTGAAGCAATGGATACAACAATGGCAAGCGTTCTAAACTACCTGGAAAAAGAACCGCAGTGTGTAGTGCACATATTTGTGACAAGGATTATCATAGTAAAATTGTATTTGACTCCATATGGAGTAGCCAAGATGATGAAAACAAACCCACTTGAAAAATACAGTTCCAACAATTTTAAATGTTTCTGATTATGATTTTAAACATAGTGATCAACCCAGTACATCAAGTGCAACTTCAAGAACTTCTTTATCCAAGCAGATAATTGAAAAATAAGGGCTTTTAGTAATGCAAGTCCAGTCTGGCATTATTTTGTGCACAAATGCATGTACATTCATGCAGCATAAACATTCTTGCGGTATGTCTATAAGAATACAGTTTTTGCAACGGCACCAAGTCATGTCAATAGGTAATGTTTCTAAATAAACATTTTCTTCTATGGGGCTTGCATCTTCAAAGATACTTTCAGACGTTTTCCTTGGTTCAAACGCACATGACTAAATTTGTGTTGTTTTATTGTGTACAATAAAACTTCTTTCATCCATGCCAGAATGTTGAAAACTGTCATCCATTTTAGTGTTACAACATTAACTTAAATTTACTCTAGAAATGAAGAAAACAAAAGAAATTTGTTAAAACTTCTATGCATATGTATACCAAATCTCTCACACTCTCAGTTTGTAGCCTAGGGGTTGATAACAACATTGCTAGTCTATGTTGCAGATTATGGCTATATATTTGAAAAGCAACAATCATGAAAGAAATAGGCTGTTCCCACCGCATAGTCTGATCTTTGATTGATGGCTGGTTTATTTCTATAAATTGCTGGCAGTTACAGTTTACTGCCTCCTGTTCTAGGTTTCTTGTTCTGTTTTCACTTCTATGATTTATGATATAAATTGCTAAGACTTATTATTCTAAAGTCATTTAAATACGAGACCTGTATACCTCAGCATTCAGCTTAGGTCCAGGATCGTGCAGGCCTGAATGAGCGCGCTTAAGGTAAGCTGTCACGCAGGTACATTGGTTCAGTTAGGCTATATGACAAGTGTTATGCTAAATCTCCATAAAAAAACAAAAATACAACGCTCCTGCAGGCGCTTATGTTACTAATTCACCTATAACCTGGCACATGATTGTATACAATGCATATAGGCACGAAATCTCAACAACGTCAGTGACGTAATACGGGAAATCCCCTAACATAAAATAAAATGCATATTTGCTCATAACTCTTTAACAAAAAAATATTGGAAGAAACTGATTTGATATTTGAAATCAGCGTATTGTTTTCCATTTATTAAGATATTCTTAAAATTTACTTCAGTTCCCCTTTAAAGGTTTTAAATAACTCTGTACTTATAAACCAATGGCTGTGACAGAGAATAACAAATTCTATCCCTCATTCACTTATGTACAATTTTTTTTCTTGTGCCATGGTATTTAACCTAACCGAATATTATTAAAAATATATCTTTTTATGATATAACATCGATAAATTCTCATTATTAAATGAATACGTTTGTTTGTGAAACATGTTTATTTTTGTTTACTGAAGCTATCGAACAAAGATAAAAGGCGCACATCAGAAGGTTTCAGCCCAATGCAACGGGTTGAACTTAAACTTGCTTACTACAAACCATGTTAGTCATTTGGGTTTTACAATTATTGGACGTTCACCAATTGTAGAAGCTATTTATTTAAAATATTAGTTTACTTACAGTTTTATTCCGCTTTGACATTGTTTGCACCATAAAATAGGATAGGATATTCATGTTTAACCCCATGAATAGGAAAACGCAAGGGGGATAACACATGGGTAATCGTCAGATCACCTTGCGCTCCTTTATCGGGTTACTTGAGCTTTTGCAGTGTGTTGTATATGGTTTACACATTCCTTTAGTAGAATCCATTAACCTTCTGGGTTCAGACAATATCCGTTAAGTGCCTTGCACAATGACACAAACGGTTAGCTAATGACCAGTTTCAAACTTCCAACCCTTCTGCTGAAAGGCGACGCACTAAACCACCAGACTAATCTGCCAGACGAACTAGAAAGTATAAGTTGTTAGATCACATTGTTTAGTCATTTTTTATTTTATAAACAGCTTTGGTATTTAGCGCCAATTGTGCGAAAGTATCTATGAGAATACAAACCTAAAAAATACATCCGTTTTGTCTTTCTGGTTTGTGAAGAATTCCCCTTAGGCTACCTACTAAACTAGATAATATTAATGTAAATCTAGATCTTCTTAGCTAAACATAAAATGTTTAAAATATTAATGTGTGGACAGGAATGTATAATACCATTAACTGCTCTGCTACGTTTTAAGGTTGGTAAGGCATGATGGAAATGTTAACCAACCAAAGTTAGCTTTCCTAGCCCCTAGTTACCCATGCACTTACTACCATACAAACAATATGCTATGAACTTACAATTTTACTTGTTGGCATTGGTCCTGGAGTGTTCCCCAAAAACTAAAAATAATGATCTAAATCAATAATTTTCAGACAATATTATGCTCGTTAGCCAATAATATCAACAGAACCACACACAATATTCTCGATTAGCCAGAAGTGGGACGGCCAAACCTGAATTGATGTTTTTTTTCAGGTAAAATCGTTTTTCGAGGAACATCTTCACACAGATGAAGAAATCCGATTTATTTTGGATGGTTCTGGTTTCTTTGATGTTCGGGATTTGGATGACAAGTAGGTGCTACGAAGTGTTAAACATTTACGTCGCCCTATGTATGGTAAAATACAGAGGGTGTTATTACATCCGCAAACGTTAGATTTTCTCGGGGGTACTGATGTGAAGTATCTTGCCTAAACAACTGACTTATTAATTCCCAGAACAACTTTGTATTGTTGATAATGCGGTAGCATCCCATTTATCAAAAAGTTCTGCACAAAGTAGTATCGGTAATATCAATCTGCATTTCAAAAGTAGTAATATCAAGCTGCATTCCAAAATAAGGACAGAGATTGTAACTATTAAGCATATCGCACAACAATAGCTTTGCCAAATGGTCATATAAAAATTTATTTAAGTTTTGTGAAGAAATGGTGACTTATATTTAAAACCCCTTCCCAGTTGGATCCGTATTGAGGTTGTGAAAAATGATCTTGTTATTTTGCCGGCTGGAATTTATCACCGCTTTGCATTGGACAACAAGGTTTGTGGACGAATCTTTACATTTTGTAATATTTCCTATTGTGTCTTTGTGATTGTGGATTAATATTGGGCCTAATTTTCCTAAAATCTAAAAATAAGTCTAAATTAACAAAAGATTGCATAAAATAAAGGGCTGGCACAAGTGTAATTTTCAATAATTCGTAAAAATCAGATTAAAGCGGATTAAAACTTTTACATAATTGTCAACGCACGAGGTCTAGATATTCATGATATAATTTTTTTTCTACATCCCCCTAGGGCAATTTCCAATAAATATCAAATCTTTTTTTCTTTTAGTTTTAATATGTTAAGAATTTAACTTAAATTTTATTGTGACTTGAAGAGGTATGTAACTTGGTATGGAAATTAGTATAAAATTAAAATAACACAACTGACCCCATAAATTCCGTTAAAATATAAAAATCTAGACACAAATATATTACACTAATATTAAGAGTATAAAACAGCAGACAAATTATAATCAGCACAAATAAAAAAATTAAGACAAAAAGAGCAAAAGTCTACCCATTTGTAACCATTTTTTTGTAAATTTTTAGAAAACTGCACTAAAATCTATGATCAGTCTACTTTATCAGCCTAGTTTTCAACTTTTTTTAAAAATTTTAATTGTTAAGATTTAAGGAAATATGAATCAGATGTTGAAATGAATTTGGGTTAAAAATCCCTAGGAAGTACACTATCGTACCGCAAGACAATGCTAGGTGTGCACAGGAAAATAATATCTTTTAAACGCAGTTTTACCAAATAAAATAGATTTTAGTGTTTTCAAATTTGAATATTATGGCTTTTAGACACTTCGTTAATAATGTAATATTAAATGTATACAGCTTGTCGGAAGATCTCCTATTGTACATTTATAAAGATTGTTATTTTTGTTACATAATAATTGGAAGTTTTTGTCATGCGTAAATGATCATGCCTGAAAGAAATAGCTTAAAAACTTAGAGTTGCATTTGCGATTATTGATCCGAACATTTAGCAAATGTGTTCATTAAAAATGCCATTAAATAAACGATACTGTGTATTACTTTATTTTTAACATTGTTAATGTTTTTGACTGGACTGATATGTTAAGTTTATAAAAAGTTTGTCCTAATTGTTACAGTTTTAATTCTGCAAGTATAAACTGACGGACAAATCAAACTTTTTTATCCATGCGCAGTTGAAGAAGTGTTGTTGCCTGTGTAACAAATTTATTGTGATCTCTTTGAAATATATAAAATAGAATTTCTGTGTTTATATATTAAATTGAAAATTGCAATGTTTACATTGGCAGCTGTTAGATTACCTCATAAGCAATGTTTGGTTACTGAAGCTCTTGTCTTGTGTTGTATATGTGTATATTTAATTTTCCTCACTAATTGCTTTGCTGCATGTTTGTACTGTTAATATCCGCCTGTTGGTGCGTTTAATATTGGTGGCTCCAATTTACTCTCCTATTTTGACAGCATAATGAATTGCTGTGCGTTCCTCGTTTCTTGCTTGATATGCCTTGTGTACAAATGTTTCTGTCATGATTTCTTTATAAACCGTAATGTGTTTATTTAATCATATTGTTTTTAACAAAATAGGATTACATAAGAGTAATGAGACTCTTCACACCTATGCAGATAGGATAGGATAACCATTTTTATTCCTGTAAATTGGAAAATCAAGTGGGTTAAGACACGGGCAATCGTCAGATCACCTCGCGCCCATCTTCGGGTTACCAGAGCTATTGTAGTGTGTTGTGTTTAATTTACACGTTCCTTCAATTTAATAGAACCCATTAATCCGCTGGGTTCAGGAAATTTGCGTTAAGTGCCTTGCTCAAAGACACAACCACTAGTGACCAAATGTCATTTATTAACAATATAAAATAAGATAAGATGCCTAATGTACTTATTAATAGGATTACATCCGAGTAACGAGACTCTTTGTTGGCGAACCGGTATGGACTCCACACAACAGACCTTCAGATGACATGCAGGCTAGACGAAACTACCTGGAAAAGCTGAACATTCCCAATGCAGTGCATTAATATGCTTAGTGTTTGTATATACTGTATAATAACTTGCAATTCCTTTTAACGATCAATTATGTCATCTTTGTTCGCTTTGCGATTTCTTTACAGACGCCTCGTAACCAAACCATATTTACTGCTAGACTTTTCATTCAACTCTAGAACTAACTAACTTCCTTTGATGATGGCTCTGTTTCCAATAATCGCATTAATAAACGTCATGCTGACCTATTACACATATGTTGAAACCAAAGAGTATGAGTCCAAAGCAGTTTATAAGTGATTACTGATAAGGATAGGAGGATAGGATAGGATATTCATCTTTATCCCCGTGAATGGGAAAACCAAGGGGGTTATCACACGAGCAATCGTCAGATCACCTCGCGCCCATCGTCGGGTTACCGGAGCTATTGCAGTGTGTTGTATATGATAAGCACGTTTCTTTAATTTGGTAGAACCCATTAATCCGCTGGGTTCAAGCAAAGTCCGTAAAGTGCCTTGCCCAAGGACACAACCGACTAGCTAGCGACCAGTTTCGCACCTGCAACCTTTCGATTGAAAGGCGACGCACTTAATCGCTAGACCAACGGGCCGGATAAAGCTGGTGTCTTGCTATGATACGACCAGTTGTAAAGTTGCGAAGTCTGCTTTGTAGAAGGTTCCAGGGGCTTGTTATATAGTGATGAATTGATGCTCCATTCAATAGAGCCTGTCAGCCACCCGCGAATGCCAGGATAAAGTGGACTTCTCTTAAGTGACATATGAGGTTGGCGGGTATTTATCTAGACAAATCTGTATATTTAACTTGAGTTTAAACATCGGCGAAAATATTTATGTCCGATAGGAGTCGTAAATCGTATATGACAGGTCGCTTGTTTTTTTTACCGAGCCAAGTTTTGAACCCAGGATGAGCTCGTCACAAGGACCGTTTTTTTGTATGAGAGTCGGTATATGTATCGGTCGCGTTAACCATTTGGACACACAACCTACAGGTCGCTCGATTTTGTTTCTGAATTTTTTTTATTAATTGCACTTACGCCGCATAGCGATATCATAGCGGTATATATATCATCGCTTACCTTTTTATCGGACTCGGTTTCGTAACCTTGTTGGGATCGGTGGTAGGATTTTAAGAAAATCGGTATATTTATCTGTGGCGTCATTAGGTGATGGCTCCTAACACCTGTCTTTGTGAGAAGTTGCATGCTTAGACGGCGTCTTCTATTCAAGAGTTTGAAATAACGCGTTATTGTCCAAAACTTCATGAATTTATTCGAAATTGACACGTGGATGATGACGGGAAAGAAAAGTCTTAAAATGGCGGTTTTCTAAGGAAAAATATATGTACAATTAAATGATCACAAATTTACTAATTTAAAAAAAAATATTTACCAAATTGTGACTGAACAGGAGCCAAAATACGTCACATACATCTTAACAATAACCGATTACCTCACGATATTGATCAGGCGGTAAAAAACGAGCGTTTTATACTTCGATGAAATGGTGGGAAAAAAGGGAATGCTATGGCGATCTCATTCCCTCGTGACATCTTTATAAATATATACAATTAATTAAAACCATGTAAGAAATATAAACTAAAATGTTACTCGTAAAACATATCTTATTAACTAAGAAGAATAACAGGCTGCGTCCCTGATTGCAGCGTAAAGAAAAAGAACTCAAAATACAAAAATGTTAACTAAGACTCAATAACTCATAGAAATAAAAGGTGACAAAGTAAGTGAACCATAACAACGTAATTAAATCGGTGCAGTTACAGCAACTTATGACATACACACATAGCGATTTGAAACATAAATAGTCTTACAAGAACGTTGAAAACTACTTAAAGTCATTTCTATGTATACTTTCAAGAGTTCATTTTATAAATTTTTCTTTGACATTAAGTTAACTTTTCGGCGCCAAGTCTTGCATATTATGCTGCGATCATCCAAATAAACATTGAGGAATCACCACTATTGTTACTCAGCAAAACACTCATTTAAATGCCATGACAAGAGAGTACCATTCGGCAGTTTCGGCAGGGCAGAAAGACGTCTTTTATTTGGTTATACGTTATAGAGTTCGTTACTTGCTTCACTTTCAAAACACCAATATTAATATTATAAAAAATAAAGACCTTAAACGACTGTCGTTATAAAACATCAATATATTAATTGTAATGTATTTAGAATATGACTTAAAATACGGATAGGTTAACATCTACAAAAAAAATTTGAGTAAACTAGTAAAATACTGGGGCGAAATCCAGTACAATATGCGTCCAACCGTACCCATATCACTAACATTGTTATTCAGCAAAATAATAACTTAAATACCATGACACGGGACACCAATACTAGTCAGATCCGCCTGCGAATAAAGAATAATTTAATTGGCTGTACGCCATCTTTTGTTTAACACGCTAAAATCATAGTATGACACCGTGATATAATTACGGATATTATGATTCAATGCGTTAAAAGCTCGATGGCCACGGGAACATTACAAACTATATATATAGCATGTGAGAAAATTAAATCAGATTGAATACCTTATAGTCACGTATAAGGCCTTACCCTTGAGATTTCGCTTTGACAGGGTAGCGAATGATATAGGTTTGTTCATACCAGAGTGATGTTGCACTGTGCAGTTTTAAGATTGATTTTGATTATTTATTTTTTTAATTCCGGACTTTACTTCAAAATAAAAACAGTTCCAGCAGTGCCAAAACGCATTTAAGCTAATCGTTTAAGTTGAATTTTGAGTTTTTTAAAATATTTTACAAAGAAGGCTATTTACACTTGTGTGTCCCTTTTTTTGCTTCTCCAATTGCATTAAAATGTGCATCTCTGTACGAACCCCGGCAACATGTTTATTTATCTGTACGCGGCATTTATTCGACAGCATAACGGTAAGATGCATCACTATTTCACTAATAATAAATTTCGATAATAATAAAGCTAAATCACTATTAGTCGCGTTTTACCACACATTTTCTTCAGGTTTTTATATCGACATAACTAATTTTTGTTTTTCAGAGTATTGTTTTCGTGTGGGTTTGGCGGCCGCGTCCGCTGTATTTATTTACTTATAACCCACTTTTTAATGACAAGTTTTAACGACGTTTTGACGTCTTTTTCTGTTCCTTTGTTGTGATTCATTCATTTGCCTTTATTTAATACTAGGGCCAAAAAATGAATAAACTTAACCAAACTAAATGCTTGAAATAAACTTGGCGCTTCTACCAACAGAAAGCAACAACAAGACATCATTTAAAGATAAAATACTAGTATTTTTTTTATAATAGATGGCTAAGGTTGACCACCCTTTGAAACCAATAAAGTTTAGATTCATGTTAACCCGGATGTATTATGCAACCGCAAATAATTTTTAGTGCACAGCTCTCTATGCTTGGTGCACAAATAGTTAAAGCTTTGTAAATATAATAACCTTCCCTGTAACATATACAGGTTTTATAAAATATGATTTAAAGCGATAAGCATTAATAATTTTAATTAAAATAATTGTGTTGTTTTGTAACTCCAACAAGGAGATCTTACCTGTCTTTTTATTTTCCCTATTACACACTATATGATGTTTAAATATAGGCTTTGAGGCATTAATATGAATGTTGGCCAACACGCGCATGACTCTATCAAAGTGGCTTCGAATAGCAATTTGTGCTATTCTGGAAGTGTCAAGGAGTTCAATTTCGCATACACGGTAGACAATTACCGCTGTGCTTCTATATTTGGTCAGTCAGCTGAATTGAATCACACTACCAGACATCCACCAGACCAATATGCGGTGGGAATAATATCACCGGTGATTCGGACGAGACGTTACACGTCATCAATGCAATACAGTCCTTTATTGGCATTCGACTGCACCGGTTTCACATCATTCAACGGAACCACGGTATCTCGTGTACATTGTACCTTCTACTCGGCATGTTGGTGTTTCTTATTGGCAGACAGATCAGAGTTCGTTTGTACAGTAGTCATTTTTCGCTCGTTTATATTTTATAGCAAGATTGGACACAATTTTTAAATCGGGATACAGATTTTTTCATTCTTATACTAGCGGGCTAAGTGAACAGATTATTTCATTCTTATACTAGCGGGCTAAGTGATCGAGCCGCCGCTTACATATAGTTAGTCACTGTTAAAATAACATTAAACTAGGAAATTCATTATATAGTTGAAACTAGAAAGCGCTTTTGTGTCAAGCGACCCATAAATATAGCTGTGACATCGCTATTTATTCTTGGAACATGCCGATTACATCCGGCAGGCCAGAATAAAAGACCCGGCGGGACGGATTTGGCCCGCTGGCTATAGTTTGCCATTTTCAGTAGATCTTGATGTTCGTTACTTTATGGTGTTGTAACGTTTTGTAACTGTGTTGTGTTTTCTTCTGTTACAACAGAGTAACCTCGAGTTCAAGAAGATGCCGCCATTGTAATACCGCCATCTGGTATTGATTAGTTGTACGTATATAATAAGCCACAATTCATAGGTAACAACAATCCAGACTGTCGAAATCATTTCACAACTTTATTATTGTAAGGTTTAAATACTTATGGCTTAAGTCTCAATGAAGGTGTGATTTTTATAATGCAGATTTTAGGCAATTGTCGGGATAATGTTTTTAAATTCAAGAGTTAACTTGAGTATAGCAGTCCTGCTATTACTCTGTAACTTAAGTTGCGATGCGTTTACCCTTCGTGATTACATCTTGATCAATTCAACTATGCAAGGTATTTCTGGAGGCGGTTACTTTGGGTACACGATCGCTGGCATGCCGACTACTTCAGGAATTGTCAGGTAAATAAATGAATTTAATGTCAAAACATTTTTGGCGATGATATTTCCGCTACTTACTAACTGTTTATGTAAAAGGGTTAATTTAATGAGAGTACGATTGTTAAATTTATGGATTTACTAGAATCTGTTCGGTACCGAGGTCTTTTTAATGCCGACAAATCTTCTGCGCAGACATCCGACATTTTAGTCGTTGTCTAGCGAGTTGAGAGTAGTTTACCACCGTGTAAAATAGAGTTACTTCAAATATACAGTTAAAAAAATATAGTATCCGTCTTAAAATGGGAAAAAAAATTGTCGATATTAAAAGGTGCCATACAGAACAGAATCTGATCGGTTATCTTTCTCTAAAAAAAGGGAAAAAGGGACTCTCCCAAACGGACTTACCTCGACAATAGACAGTTTCTACCAGATTGCTGTCACCGTTTTGGCGGAAATTTAGGTTTTGCAAATTTATGGGTTGTGGCCGTTTGCTGAACCAGTGGTTACACAAATATCTGCAATAGACATTCAATAAATTAGACGGTTACACATTTTTAAGAATAAGTTTGTTTATTCTTTTCTATTAAATATAATTTCACACGATTTTTCCAGGCTTGGTTAAAGATACAACTTCGATATTTTTAAATAAAGTTTCATATTTAATTTAATGGTGTTATTTTTTTCGTGCAGACTGTTAATTGGTGCTCCCAAGTCACGACAAAGTATATCAGGCACTACCCAAGGAACCCTGTATGTTACAAAGCTGAATATAAGCAGCAGAGAGGCCAGCATAGAAACGGAAGACCCGGAAAAGAATGTGCCTGTGACTGTTACAAATCTACGCAAAGACGCCGATTCTATTGGCTTTACCATTAGCGTATCAGGAAATAACACATCGGTAAGTAATAGGGATAAATATGTTCGATGCCGCTTCATGGAAAAATCATTTTTATTCTTGTGTATGTGAAAACGTTGAGGTAATTCAGGTTAGGTATTGCAACCATTTAAATATGATACAGTTTTTGTTTAGAAACTGGGTTCATACAATAAAAGCTAGGTGCGTTGCAAAAGGACATACAGTTGTCGACTAACCATCCTTTTTGCTTCAGGCCAACGCGCTATTAACATGCTTACCGAATCATTTTTTTATTTATTCATGCTGATTAGCGTAAATGGGAAAATGAAGTCAAATTACCTCACATTGTCGAGTTGCAGTGTGTTATGCTTTACACGTTGCCTAATATAGTTGAACCCACTATTTCGCTGGATTCCGGCAATTTTCGTTAAGTGCCTTGCCCAAATACACAACTCACTAGCTAGCGACCAGTTTCGAACCTGCAAACTTTTAGCTAAAAGCAACTCACTAACCCACCAAGCTAACCGTCCTGATGTTACTATACACAGACAAACGGTACTGTACATGCTGTATAACTCAACGATGACAAACATTGTTTCATTCATGCAGGTATGTGTGCCACAACGGTACAGAAGATGCAAGACCCACAACATTATTTCTGGCTCATGCTTTCACAGTTTAGATTTCGGGGAAACATGGAAAACTGCAAAACCAACTATTCCACGTGAGATAGCCTGTTACATTTGTTCAATTAATATTTATGAGTGTGAGCAACATGCATATATTTGGCATAATTTTATGCTATTAATTCCCTCTTTTTGTAAAATTGTCTGGACATCAATTTAGCTTAGTGGGTTAGCAATGCACTTAACATACATTATATATGAACTCGCGAATTAATGGGTTCAACAAAATTAAAAAAACATATAAATCATTCCTAATAATAAAGTTCTAAAGTGAATAAAACTTTTTGTTTATTGCTACGAGTGGCTTTAACCTGTTATAAGTTGGCCGATCCTACAAGATTAGGGCTATATAACAATTAATCGCCCTACTACAGCTAATACTTTAGACATATTTCATTAGAATGCTCCGATCAAGCGATTGATTTAATCTTCGTCTTGGATGGCTCATTCTCTGTGGGGAAGCCCAACTTTGAATTGGTGAAGGAGTGGGTGATAGCGCTGACGAAATCATTTGAAATCGAGAAAGAAGACAATTTTGGAGTGATACAATATTCACATTTCTACAACGAGACTAACAGGTGACGTGAGGTGGAATATTAACATGAATGTAAAGTGTTTTTGGAATCTAGTTCTTTTCCGGCTTTAGTAGGCTACAACTCACCAAGTTGTTTTTAAAAAGAAAATATGGAAACTAATATGTAAGGATAATACAAAGTCAAAAATTCGTCCACCCCATTCAATTCGAGTTTGATTGGTTAGCTCAGTTTACATCGAAAGATACAACATGGGTCTATCTCCAGGCTTTCCAAACTTTGGGTCGCAAATAGTACATCAATTTTACACAAAGTACTATATCTATTGTTCTTTTATGACTTTTTGAGATTTTAAAAGTGAAAAAGGGTCGCAGAAAAGTGTAATAGATTGAAAGGGGTCATGAGCTAAAAAGTTAAGAAAGCTCTGGCCTCTCCAGTGATTCAATGATCCTTAGTTAAAACTATGTATGGTAAATTTTGCATAGACAGGTCAAAAGGGCCTTACACCTTATGACCTAGTTATCATTGTCAAAGCACTTAGCGGGAATTGCCATAAACCACTGGATTAATAGGTTCTACTAAAATGAAGGAACATGTGAATCATACGCAACACAATGCAATTGCTTTGGCAATCCAATGTTTGCGAGCTGATTCTACGTGTGTTAACCCCTTTGGATTTCCCATTCACGGGAATAAACATGAACACACCAATCTATCCTATCCAGTCCTCAACCTTACATGAAAACTGAAATCCAACTTGGCGCCTACAAGAACTTCTCCGTGTTTGAGGTAACTTAGAGTTGGTTTCAAAATGTCTTTCATGCATTGAAGCAACTACGTTATTTTAAAATAATAACTTTCATCTCTTATAATTATAATGGTACCGGTAATCCATTACGCTGGTGTTGCCAGAGCTATTGTAGTATGTTATTACATTAGATAAAGATTTTTTTCAGGTTTAGTAGCAGCCATTAATCCACTCGGGTTAGACGATATCCACTAAGTGCCTTGTCCAAGGATGTAACCGTCTAACCATTAGCTGGTTTTGATCGCACATCCATTTGGTTGCCTTATAACCAACCATGCTGTTACCGATTGGGATATTTCACCGCACTTGATAATCTTGTGATTGCGCCTGGGTTCTACAAAATTGAAAGTGTTAATCATGAACAACACCCTAAAATAGCTGCAGTAACCAAACAGTGGGCGCGATCTGACGATTGCCATGGGTTAACCCCCTTGTTTTTTTCATCCACAGGGATAAACATAAAAATCCAATTATAAACATAAGTATCGAATCTTTAGAAATACATTCCTTTTCCAGAACATCACCCGAGCTATTACCCTTCAAGGGTTCACAACGTATACGGCTCACGCCCTCGATAAAACTCTGCAAGATTTTATGGCCAGCCCAAGATTTAACTTTGAAAATGTCACCAAGGTTATGATTCTTATCACAGATGGAAGGTAGAGAAATATAGTGTTTTTCCTGCGACACATGGATTAAACTGAGCGGAAGTGACTGAGTGTTTAGCAGCTGTGCTGGGCTGTATACAATTAACCTGATCCAACATTGCAGTATTGAGCAAGAGAGACCCAGTGGTCCTGGGCTCAGGGCCGGTCCTAGCAAAAAAAGTTAAAATAAAATAAAACAAGGCTGTAATGACTAATACTAACATGATACGATATTCATGTTTATTCGTTAATAGAAAACGAAAGGGACGTTAACACACCGGCAATCGTCAGATCACCTTGCGCCCACTATCGAGTTACCAGAGCTATTGTAGTGTGTTGAGTATGATTTTCCCTTCAATTTAGTAAACCGTATTATTCCACTGGGTTCAGGGTTCACAGAGTTCAGGGTTCACTGGGTTCAGCAATGTCCGTCAGGTGTCTTGCCCAAGGACAAAATCGTTTAGCCAGCAAACAGTTTTAAACCAGCAACCCTTTGATTGAAAGTCGTCGCACTAACCCACCAGACTAATCTGTACTGCATTCTACACTTCGTTAAAATGTGTCCATGTGTTATTCTAATACCTATACCTCCCACTGGAAATCAACATGAAGGGGTATTCTCACCATGTACTTTTAGTCTTGGTAAAGATATATCCGAATTTATTAAAATTTATCTGCTTTTTACATATGGCACAGCCTGGAATTACATTTTTGTTTGATTTCTAGGGCAGATGATGCCCATTTATTACCCACATCGGCACAAAACCTAAGAAATAAAGGAATTGTTACATTTGCAATTGGCATTGGTGCTTCTCTTACAGACCAACTACAGGTACTGACTATAAGTACCATATATGCTTCAGGTTTCAAACTAATTAAGTTTCAACCCCTCAAATGTTAACCATTATACATTTTAAACTCTAAAAAATTGGTAAGGCAACAGTCCTTAGGATCCCAGATCGTGCTACATTTATTAACAGCGATCCTATACTATTCCAGTTATCAATGCATCCTTATTGGTAGTTTATCTTTTACTGAAACAGAACCAGAACCACCTAGGCCTAATGTAAATTGAGTGAATCCAAACTAGATATAAACCACTAAATCCGGCCCGTTGGTCTAACGGTTAAGTGCGTCGCCTTTCAATCGAAAGGTTGCAGGTGCGAAACTGGTCGCTAGCTAGTTGGTTGTGTCCTTGGGCAAGGCACTTTACGGACATTTGCCTGAACCCAGCGGATTAATGGGTTCTACCAAATTGAAGGAACGTGTCTATCATATACAACACACTGCAATAGCTCCGGTAACCCGACGATGGGCGCGAGGTGACCTGACGATCGCCCGTGTGTTAACCCCCTTGGTTTTCCCATTCACGGGGATAAAGATTAATATCCTATCCTATCCCCTCCTATCCTAACTTAATGTTCGGATTAACCTGGGGCTATTTAACTGTCACGATTCCAAAAGTATAATAAAATAGTATAATTTTAATTGTGTTAAATTTATAATAGCATTCCTATACTATTTCAGTAATAACCCCAACATGCCTACGTCCCGTCACCCATTTCTTTTTATTACAGATTGTTGCTAACGGAAACTTGGGAGATAATACGAGAGTGTTTGCCGTGCAGAACTTTTCCAGTTTGCAGAGCATTTTGAATCAACTTCGAGTTTCTATTAAACAGGATTTAGAAGGTGGGGATCAAGTGTTTAAACTTTTCCTTTCTTACGTTGTTTGGTGCAAAATTACATCTTAAAATGTTGTTCAGTTACTTACACACTGAATACTATAAATGGTGTACGTTTAAACATAAAAGCCACTTATTCTGTTGTACCACTCTATAGCTACTGTTTTTAGGTAATGCCAGTTATTTTTTATGCAATGACACAACTAACTAGCTAGCGACTGGTTCAATTCAATTGTCCGACGTTAGTCTGGCGGGTTAGTGCGACGACTTTCAACCGAAAGGTTGCAGATTCGAAACTACTCTCTAGCTAGTTGGTTGTGTCCTTGGGCAATGCACTTAACATTTATTGTCTGAAGCCAGCGGATTAATAAGTTCTGCCAAATTAAAGGAACGGCTATATCACACACAACAAACTGCAATAGCTTCGGTAACCCGACGGTGGGCGCGAGGTGATCTGACGATTGTGTGTTGTCTTCATGGTTTTCCATTCATGGGGATAAACATGAATATCCTATTCGTTTTGCCAATGGTTTGATATACTGACCAATCTAATCTTCATGGGATATAGGTTCGCCACCACATGTATGTATATACATATATATAAATGTATTCCACTTTCAACCACAGTCGCTTAACAGTGTCCAACACATGTCGTTTATAGGCGCGGAGGGGGTGAATACGCTTGAATATGCTGAAGCCGGCTTCTCCAGTACCCACCAAACGGTATGCTGAACTCCATTTATTTCACCATTTTTTTTGTTTTCCTGTGTTTTTTTGCGTTTGATAAAATTTGTGGTGTCCTGTTGCTGTACTACTGACCTAAGATGACGTGATGAGTTGAAGAAAAGGACAAATCGCTTCAATGCAGTTCAACTGTGAATCACTTCGACATAATTACAATGGTAAGCACTTCTACCTCATAACATTGTTTGATCATTTATGGAATTTTGTTGCCTTATTAAGTTTAGTTACTTTATTTAAATCCACAATCTCAGTATTAAAAATACCCACACTATTAATAAAAATGTTATTAAAAAACAATTAAAGTTTCAGGCATCATTAATACGGTGAAGCATTACAGGTATTCAAAGCATGAAGTAGGAAGAAGTATAGCAGCATTACATGTTTAAAAAATGGTTTTGTTCAATTATGTGTTGAGTTTTATGTTCATTCCATGTGGAAAAGAGCATTTCATGTAGAAAAGAGTTTTTTTGTATGTAATTAAGTATGTATATGTATACTTGGGCTTAGTTTTAAACCGAGGATTAGTTCATTACTAAGACGTTTTTTTGTATGCAAGTCTCTATCTGTTTCGGTCGCTTAACCATTTGGTCACACAGCTGTTAGGAAAAAGTGCGTGCTCACATGTGCAATCGTTAAATTACCTCAACTTCTGTATTCAGGACCAATGTGCATTGTTTGGTTTTCATTTTCAATAAATTGTCGATTTTTATAAACCTGACGTGAAATACAAAATACTTTGCTAAACTGATTTGAAATTTCAACAGATTCACTGTAGCTTTATTACGCATGGATACATAAGCGATAACATTGCATTAATACACATGCAAGCTTGTTATTCTAGATAGGTGGTTGCCAAACTGCTGTACGCGACTAACTTTAGTATAATTATAAATTTGCACCTAATCTATAGCAACAGCCTAATACATCCATTTAAATGTAAATTAGGTGATACGCGAACACTATTCAAAAGCTCAAATTGGTACGAGGGGAAAAAAGTTTGTGAATCACTGTATAGATGATGTAAGCATCACGTGGTTTCTTCTTAGAAAAGATATGAATGAGTCATGTTTCATCACCAAAGAAATTGTTTAAAGTAGCAGCTAATTATAACTTGTACAGTTATTGCGTAACATCGCAATCAATAAAGACGTATTCGGTTCGTCGCTTAATGCTTTTAAAACAACTCTCACTCCTTTGCACTGCCCGTTTCCTTTCGATTTACGACGAAATGTCGACACATCACAGCTGTTCTTATTTATTAATCGTATGCACCAGATATACGTTGCATCCGCTGACAGACTCACCAATGCACAAAGCAGTAGATGCAAATTTACAATACAAACAAATAGTTAATTGTAGGTAACATGATGGCAAGCAAAGGAAGAAAGATTAACGATTTGAAAGTCTAGAATGTTAGCCGCCTATGCTCTGATTTGTCTCTTCTCTGTCTCTTCTGGGTTTAACATAGAAACCAGAAGCGGATGGTATGAAAACTTACGATCCCCTTTCAGTCCGAATACTATAGATTTCTTTGGATATTCGATTCACATACAAGAACAGCCAAACATTTTCAATGGCTCTCGCTCCTTCGGGTAAGATATTGTGATTAAGTATGGATAATAGATTGCTGATGTTTATTTACTTTAATGAAACATAGTATAATACTTGCGAGACAACTAATGTGCAAGGGATGCTCGTCCGGTCGATTAGCTCAGAGCTGCTATCAAAACAGTTGTTACCATTTCCATGTTACTCTGAATAAGCAGTCGTTTTCTCAACTCAATGTTTAACAGTATCCCGACTGTGGGCACGGGATAGTCTTGTGATAGTAACTGAAAAGGTATTTTAAGTCTTTTGTTTTAAGCGCATTTATCATGCGCGTCGCTTGAATCCGGCAAGTGTGTTTTTCGTTTATTGTTTGTTTTCTACAGTTTACGTTTCTTTGTGACTTGATGACTGTGATAAATCAAGTTTGTTTGTGTTACAGCGCCAAGCCATGTGATTAAACTATAATAAAGTCCATATTATTTGCAGTAACCATTTGTTTTATTTCTTAATGGCTTTAGTTTCGAACCCAGAATGGACTTGCTCTGACCGTTTTTTTTATATGTAAGTTTGTATATGTTTTGGTCGCGTCCACACGAGTAACACTGCTGTTATTCAATACGCAGTAATAACTATAAAATTTCCATTTAGACTGCTGGTCGGCGCACCGAAGCAAAATACCAGCAGCAACGGACAATCTCGAGGCGGGTTGTTTAAAACATTGTATTCATCAACTACCTCATCGCAAACTACCCCGTCAAGTGTTGTATTCTATCAATTGAACCCAGAAAACAACACCGACTCAACACAAGATCAAACTAAGTCGGACTCGCTTGGATTAAGCACGAATTTAAACGGAAACAACATAACGGTAATTACTTTAATTAAGATTGGGGAACAGCTTATTTTTTAAAATCTGTAATGCGTTAAAGTCGTTAACTCCAAGTCATCAGTTCAATTTCAACTTAGGGCCAGATTATCATGACTTTATATTCAAGGATTCTTGGTGCTGGGTTAGTGCGTCGCCTTTCAGTCTAAGACAGGGGTTGCAGATTCATTACTGGTCGCTGGCTAGTCGGTAGTGTCCTTGGGCAAAGTATTTTTTCCTGAACCCAGTGGGATGAAACGATGAGAAAATAAATAGGGGTAGTAATATGCTAAAAAAGTTAAAAGACTCATTCTTATATCCCGATTTACTATAGTCTATACATTTGTACAGTTTACAATTCGTTTAAATACTGTGAAAAGATTTTGTCTAATAAATCTTTGTCGCGTGATCTAGTTTAACAAATGAGTACTGTATGTCTATGGTCCGCGGCTTATTATTTTTTCTAATTTTGTTTTAACGTGTCGTTTTGCCGTCGTTTTTAGTATCTTATCATAATGTTAGTATATTGTATGCTTTTCTTGTATATAAAGAAACTTAAAATACTGAATATCGGACTTTCCAGACGTGTTCCCCATTGAGACACCAACAGTGCAGGGACGTGACCTTGATTGAAGGGATTTGTTTCGAAAGCGACGACTTTGGTGAAACTTGGAATAATGAACCGAAGCATTTGAAAGATAGTAAGTCTGGTCTTTGTGGGTGGGTTGGTGCTGTTGTATTGGTTGTCTGTGTTTAAAGGGTTTAATTGAAAGGTACATATTATGTAAGCTAATGAAGCAGAATTGGACCCAATCGCCGGATGTTATTGACGTACTAAATGGCGATGGCACAACTAAATTATGATGTCAAAGCTACATATGTACGTTGCTTGACGCAACAGTGCTTTCTTGGTCCACCGTTCTAGGAACAAATCATTTGGACCACTGATTCAAAAAGTGTGCCTACCCCTAGAGAATGTAACCTATATAGAGCTCGTAGTACGGTATAAGTATTCTAAGCATAACCTTGATTAAAACTACTACATACATATTAAAACCCGTTTGTGCATACGTGCATTACTTTGTTAATGTGGTTTCATGGTAAGTTTTAGTTTATTTATTTTTTGCCCTTCACGACACAAGAACAGGAAACGATCGCAAAACAAATCGTCGTTAACACACGTCACTTAAAAAAGGATATCAATAAATAAGTACAGCAAACGCGGCCGCCAAACCTAGGCGAAACAATACTGTTAAAACAGAAGGTATTCGTAACTGATATCGTATATTCCCGTGCTTTCCATAAATTAAATTACATGGCAAGTAAAATCAAAATAGAATGGTGAACCATGGAAAATAGTCTTGCTTCTGACATCTCTCAGATTCAACGACCATATTTCAACGAAAATAGTTCGTAGTGGTAAATATGATGATGAAATGTGACCTTTTTAACTAAAGCTTGGAAAATTAGTACAAAAGCTTAGAGAACTAGTACGACGCCTTTCAACCGAATGGTATTTGGTTCAAAACTGTTCTCTAGCTAAGAGGTTTTGTCCTTGGGCAAGGCACTTAACAGAGATTAGCTGAACTGAGTAGATTAATGGGTTCCCAAATTGAAGGAACGTCTGAATCATACACACTGCAATAATAGCTCTGGTATCCCGACGGTGGGCGCAAGATGACCTGACGATGGCTTGTGTGTTAACCCTCTTGGTTTTCCTATTCAGGAGTACACATTAATATCCTACTATATATCCTATCTAATTTATTAATTCCAGGTTGCGCTGTGTCCAAGATGGATATTTTCTTTGTATTAGACGGTTCAGGCTCCATAGATCAGGGGGAACACGATACAATGGTTGACTGGGTCCTTAACTTTACATCTACGTTTGATTTTGTTAATGTCCGTCCTGGGGTCATATTATACAACGCTCCAGATGAATGGTATGAGCTTTTTTATATTTGTTTTTAGTTATCTATTGTAAAAAAAATTAAAAATGTCGATAGTCGTGATCACATTAGGATTACCGTAACTATCGCAGTGTGCCTCGTAATTAAACGACACTGATTCAGTTAATATAGCCCATTCATTTACCTGGTCCAATAAATCCCAATATGTGCATTGGACTTGATTAGCTCAATGGGTTAGCGCGTCGCTTTTCATCCGAAAGGTTGCAATTTCCAAACTGGTGACTAGGTATTCGGTTGTGTTATTGGACAAGGCACTTAACGAACATGATGCAGCGGATTATTGGGTGCTACCTTATTAAAGAAACTTGACTATCATACACAACGATTACCTGTATGTCATTCTCCTTGTTTTTTCATTCACGAAGTTATCCTATATCCCGTAAACTTTCGGTTGTCAATTCATGTGCTACGAGTTAAATGTCCAAATGAATTTACGTGGAAAACGGTTTTACAGCTACCAGGGAAGATGTGGTTATCCGTTTGTTATAGTTGTCGCAACCCCAGGAGAATACAGCAACCAAAATGATTTTGCGGTGAGTACATGCAAGGCCGTATTTAATTCTCGAATTTATAAGCGTTTAGCTAATAATTATTTGAAGTCCCATAGCCATAACTGTCGGGTATCATAATTGATATACCGCAAAGCTTTATTTAAATTGACAAGCTCGTCAGAATTTTGGGAGGATAAATTAAATTAATGAAAGAAAAAATATCTAACACAGTTAATATCTTAAGAACAATAAAAACCATCAAACGTAACTCAGTTACTGGTAAGAAATAAAATATTTAATGTACAAAATCTTTCTATTAGAGGTGGCGTTCAATTAAGGGATAGCGCTCTATTTTTCTCTAACCTTTCTTTTATAGTGGCATTTTATCAGAGGTGGCGCTTAAATAGATGTTTTACGGTAGTTACCTTTTAAGGTTTCCTAAAAGCGATTATTCTGAGCAATATTTGTTCATCAGGCAGCCGTACAAAAGGCTCAGAAATCCACGATGGGAACGGGAACCGGGGCCGGAATGATAGTCACCGCCCGAGAGTTTCGAAAATCGTCTCGATTTAATGACACGCTTACACGAAAGGCCATGGTGCTCCTCACAGATGGATAGTAAGTTAATTAAAATAGCTTAATGGGTTAATGCGTCACATATTAATCGAAAGGTCTAGTTTCAAAACTGGTCGTCAACTGCTCTGTAGCTAATGGGATGTGTGCTTGTGACATAGGCAAGTCACTGATCCGATATCGCTGGGACGCAGCAGTCCAATGAGTTTTACTAAAACTATCTCATTCAAATACAAAACACTGCAATAGCTTTATTAATCTGACCTTTGCCGACTTTCGGATGGAATAATTATGTTTATTCTGGTGAATAGAATATTCGTGTTTATTCCCAACCACGGTCGAGTTACCGGAGCTATTGCAGTATGCTATGAACTATTCACACGTTCCCACGACTTAGCTGACCCATTAATCCGCTGGGTTCAGGCAATGTCCGTTAAGTGTCTTGCCCAACACAAAACCAATTACAGTGGAACCACGCTTGGAGACCACCTCGATAACACGACCATCTCAGTATCAGGACCACTTTAGTGCGGTCCCAAATAATTTACTATGGTAATGTATTGTATTCTGTTTTAATTACGCGACCACCCCGGTTTCCAGACCAGGACCGCCATATTTTTGGTCCAAAACGTCAAATTTGACTCTGCTTAAGTGACCAAATGTGCTAAATAATTTGCCTTTGTCACCAAAATAACAAGGTTAAATTTTATTTTATGATCAAAACAATAAGAATAAATGAGCGCACACAAAAAATGTGGCAAACAGAACTGAGTCCTACAAGATAAACTTTAGTATTAAATTCATTCTGCAGTATCTGATAAAAATAATGGCATTTGGTAAAAATTTAGTAAAAATGTAGACGTTTAATCTAAATATGACGACAACTTTCTGTAAATCAAAATTCACTAACACGACCAACCCGCTACCGCGACCGCTTGACCACGGTCCCATAGGTGGTCAGGTAGGGGGGTTCTACTGTAATTAAAGACCAGTTTCAAACCTAGAACCTACATATATAAAGAATGCAGTATCTGTGGTATAAATTAGCATGCACACTTAATTTAAGTAGGAGCAGTACAATCTATCATTGCGGTGATGGTGAGATTCACACCAGCTGGATATGTGCTTGGGTAATGCATTTAACAAACGTTGCCTACACGCAGCAGCTTAAAGGAAAACAAAACCGAAGCAATATGACAAACGTGTGATAAATTGTCTGCCTTCTTTAATGTACTGGTTATAATAGTGATTGGAAACCTTTTCAATGCAGTGTGCTAGTTTATTAATAATATTATAACTAAAGCAGTTTCGCGTGTCAACCAATGTTATTTTCGATTTACAAAGTCAACTACCTAATTTAAATATTACTAATTTAGACTACTGTAAGTAAATAAGACTGTTGATTTGCATATGCTTAGACCAACGATTTTTGCGTACGCGTCAAATCAAACGGCGTGACATAAAAAAAAAATTTGTTGTTTTAACCAAAGTTTCCACTCAGCGCATCGGACACACACATTGTCGCTCCAGCTGCTGACGCTCTGAGGAAGATGGGTGTGACGTCATTTGCCATCGGAATCAGCAACATTGGAGCTTTCAATCAAACCGAACTACAAGTAAGAACTAGTAACAAGGCAGTTTATATCCTTAACAAAAACAACTTAAAATTTAGACGTTTCAGAATAAAAGGTTATAATCTCTTTATTCAAACAGTGGTTCTAATTTGGCTTTATGTTTTTGGATTACTGTCTTTCAATTTCATCCATTATTCTTCCAAGTATAGCTTTCCACGTTGTAGCATAAACCTTATATCTTCCCACTGTTATAAAATACGATATTCTATATTACAAACCACCTAGACAAACCATGTAGTATCCCCGGTAACCCGACACCGCCATATTTTTATATCATGCGGTAAAATGACTTTTGGTACCATCTGGTGCCGTAAATATACTAAGCAACCGCATATTGTATGTTTTATTCTGATTTACCCATTTCCCCCTATCGTTTAAATGCAAATTGACTTCCTGTCACATGAAGTATTAACCTAAAACCCTACAAATTCTTACGTATAAAATTTTGATCTCATACCCCTTCGTACATCGACAACTTTTTCCCGACAAAACAGCTAGGAGATGCACAATCAATACCCTTATTTCACAAAGCACTGCTCCACTATTCCAAAACCTTACAGCTAAAAGTTAACAACCAGCCTAGCTGCTTCTAATCATATAAACAGTGGTGAATCACCACCATTGCTGCTTAGCAATATATAAATAGCATGACTAAGAGAGGATCACATGCCATACCCGCCGCGCATAGAGGTCTATTAATTGGTTAATGCCATCTATACTACTTTTGACGGATCTATACATTCATGACCCACACTTATCACTCTTGGTAATCACCGCCAGGTTATCGCAAACGGGAATCCACCATCTAACGAGCGGGTGATCACGCTGAACAACTTTAACGAACTCACAGGAATCACATCCACTTTAGCCAAGGAACTGTCAACACTTTTGGAAGGTTTGTGTTTCAGATAAGTTTAAACCACACACCATGTAATTAAATGAGAGGCGCGTAAATTCTATAGATGCGGTCGCCTTATCTTGTTGCAAATAACTTGTCGAACTCGCTTTTACGTTTAACCGATTAGTCTGGTGGGTTAGTGTGTCGCCTTTTAGCTGAAAGGTTGCAGGTTTAGAACTGGCGACTAGTTAAGCGATTGTATCCGTGGGCAAGGCTTTTAACGGACATAGCATGAATCCAGTGGAATAATGAGTTATGCCAAATTAAAGGAACGTCTGAATCGTAAAAAACATACAACAATGGCTCCGGTAACCCGACGGTGGGGGCGAGGTGATCTTACCATTGCCGTGTGTTAACGTCCCTGGGTTTTCCAATTAACGGGGATAAACTTGAAAAAACTATCCTAATAATACAACAATCTTACTGGGGAACAATGTTTTATGTGTTGCGTATTAGTCTTTTGGTTTACATTTAAGTGTTCACATACGAAAAATAATAAACTTAACAGAAAATAGATAGATAATCAATTTCCCCAACAGCTGGCCAACCCCAAGTGACGACAGAACTTCAATTCTTGGAGATCGGCTTTTCAATTGACTCAACACGGGTAACAGCGTGTGCTTGTTTTTGTTTTGTTTTTTATTTGTTTGCGTTCTTGTCCGTTCTTTGTCCTCCACCTAAAAAACAGGACATCAGAACTACAACTTTGGTTGGGTGCATTAAGTAACGAACTAAACTTCGTGAGTTTCGACTGAATGGTGAAATCGCCGTTGATTTTGGTGACGTCTTTCTCAGGTGAGTTGCTGAATTGTATACTGCATACCAAAATTAATATTGATTATTTCTAAACAGATTAAATGTGACGGAGTGCCAAGATGTCCGGAAGTTGAAAAATATTCTGATTATTGTTGTTAACCATAAAACAACCACACAACACAAAGGAGTAATGTCGAATTCGTTAAGCCGTGTCAACAAAATGCTTTTTTTCTTTTTTTGCCTAATATTTAATTAATTTGTTAAAACGACCTTAACAAAGGCAGCTTTAGTGTAACCATGTAGTTTACTTTTTAATATTTCCCATCCAAATAAAAAATCTCTCTTAGAGTGGTCAAAAATATACCAAGTAGCAATTGTGTCTTTTACAATAAATGTGTTATTAAGTTTGGGGGCATGCTGAGGGTGCCGCTTTAGTTTTCGACAACTTGTCAGAACTTTGGGAAGATAAATTTACTTAATGAAAAAATGTCAAATCCAGTTATCATATTGTCTAACCGGTTAGTCTGGCGGTTACTGTGAAGCCTTTCAATCGAAAGTTTGCAGGTGTGGAACTGGTCGCTAGCTAGTCGGTTGTATCCTTGGGCAAGGCACTTAACGGACATTGCCTGAACCCAGCGGAATAATGGGTTCTACCAAATTGAAGAAACGTCTAAATTATACACAACACAATGCTATAGCTCCGGTATAACCCGATGGTAAGCGCGTGTGTTAACCCCCTTTGTTTTCCCATTCACGGGGATAAACGTGGGAATACCCTATCCTATCTAATATCTAAAAAAACAAAAAAAATTAAACGTAGTACAGATAAACTAAGTAATAAAAAAAGTATTGGCAAATAACTTATGTTTTGTTAGGGTACTCGTTTAATTACAGGGTGGCGCTATATATATTTTCCAACCCGTTCTTTACAATGGTGTTCTATTAGAGGTGGCGTTCAAATAAAGGTTTAACCTAACTCGCAGTCTAAAACACACTGGGCGCTCGAGTATATTTGGGAACGTGACGTCCTTCTTAGTGGATTTATGTTAAAATGATTGGCCTAAGATACTGAAGTTATAGTCTCTGGGTAAATATATATTTAGTTTGGCGTTCATATGCTATCATTCCTTCCCAATTGATCGGGGTTTTCCGAAGAAGCAGGAGAAATGAGGGGCTGATTTTAAACCTTCCATTCAAGGGCCACAGAGAGAAACATGTATTCTGCAAGTTTGGAATGCATATACTGTTTGTTAAGAAGCATATTTAGGGTATGGTTTAGCTAAACCTTCGTAACACGACTGTCATATCATACCATCGGCGGATGTTTCTTCGACGCAGTCAAAAAGTAGCGAAATTACACGACTTCTATACAAAAACGGTCCCTGTGGCCAAACATTTTTTTCGTGTGCTTATCAGAAATATATGAGATTTAAAGATTTATAAATTGCTTATTTATTTATAAATTGCTTAAGAGCCAGGTCAGCTTTAGAGGTAGGGCGAGGTCCCAGGTAGTCCAGGTAACTATAACCATTAAAACCTATAGAGAATACTTTTTTTCCGAGACGTTGATATTACTTTAGTTTGACCCATTAACTCCTTGGGTCCAAGCGACGTCTAATAAGTGTCTTTCCCAAGATAATAAACAGACAAAACCAGGGCGATTTTTAATCGACTACTTTTCAGTTAAAAAACGACGCTCCTTTTGATCTATGTGGATAGACAACTGGTTGTTGGTCCGGCGGTCAAGAAGTCGTTCTACCAAATATCCTTCATATTTCTCTAAGGCAAACTGACATCCTTAAAAGGATTGCCGCGCAAGGTATTGCCACAAGAAGGTGTGCAATCTAAAGTCAAATCCGTCTAAAATATTTCTTAAAGATTCCATTCTTGTACCTGTATAAGAAAATATAAGAAATCAATTTTTAACAGACAAGGCGCCATTTAAAGTCTAACTGAATAAATATCAGCAAAACAATTGCTTTGCAAATTCAAGAAAAACCCACACCAAGACGAAATAAGAAACAAAAATTTGTAAATGCATGTAAAAGAATAGGGGTTACCGTTCACATAGTTCTTCGGAGTTAAGCTTTTCACTGACACTTTTTTGGCGTTTACCTTTGGCTACAACGAAAAGTTGGCAGTTTTATGATTATTTAGTGTTTTGGAAGGCAAGGATCGTCGCACTTCCGGTGCCCATTGGTTTACGCTAGCAGAAACCTTATACAAGAAGATAAATTAATATATAGCGTATTTTCTCAGTGCAAGATTAAACCCTTTGCCAGTTTTAATTTTAAAATGTGGACAACTTAAAAACGGTTTTATGACATGTATCATACTGATTTGGCCAATGGAAGTTCAGTGATCGACATTCTTGAGGTTTCTGGGTGGATGGCCACTGGAATGATGGGTTAAACTAAATTGAAACAACGTCTGAATCATCACAATGCAATAGTTCCGGTAAACCGACGGAGGGCACGTGGTGATCTAACGACTGCCTGTATAATATCCCCGCGTTTCCTTACTCACGGCAAAAAACATAAATATTCCATGCCTGCCACTGGTTAGTTTATTGTTCCTGAGTTATTACATTGTCAGATGCTGCTTGACCCCAGCTGGTTACTGGGTTGGACAATAATTATCAACCTTTCTGTTTTAACATATTACAAATATAGCTCAGTTAACCAGGCTGTAATTGCGGGTGAGAGCCAAATTAAGACATTAAAATACTAAGCACAGATCAGCTCTTACTTGCAATATTATTTCTCTGCGAATGCGGACAAATGCCTTAAAAGTCGTGGTAATATATAGGAGTTTGGTATAACTTTTGTCACATATTGATGTGGTGTGAACTAACCTAAGTTGAACTATTTCAGCAGTGAAAAGCAATTTAAACAATCGGTCTATTGCGAAATATATTGTTGACATACAACTCGGCATATTGGTGGAACGATCGAAATACCCCACCCAAGTGGAGAGAATAGACGGCGACCCATTGAAGGTCTAACACGAAGACATGCTGTTGAACGTTGGCGCAAGAATTGCACGATTCAAATGCGAACACGACGAGAATATTGTTAGAGTAATAAGGAAAACAAAATATCCACAAAAGCAGGGGGAGTTTTGGCTACATACAGTGCGTGACTGCTTTCAACTCTCGGAAATATACAAATTACTTAATAAGAAATTGAAAAACACACAACATATCATGTGATGCAGTGAAAATCAGGCACATTAGGAAGCGCAATGCAAATTTGGTCTTTCGATTCTCTTCATATCACCATCTCGTTGTGTAATACTTTCTTTTTAACGTATCGAAGAACGACAAGACGAAGGACCTTCGAGTATCGAGTCTCCCCTTCCAGGAATGTACCTGCTCCAATAGTTTGCTCGATACCAGTCCGACGTCGTTGCTGTGGTATCAATGGTGACATGTTTAATTAAACACAGCAGCTTTTGTTTTATTTTAACAACGGTTCTTCGAACCCAAGATCGCTAGATCTTTCAAATAGGCGATTAAAGGTTGTTTTTGATTGTTGACCTAAACTTCTGGTTCTACCGATGTACTATCTGAAAGCTATCTGGTATAATTATAGTTATCGCCGGGAAAAAATGGGGCGTTGTTACACAGGAAATCCTTAGATTAAATCGTGCTCAGAATATGGTGACCGGAGTTTATAAAGTGTGTCGTCACTTTTGTTATAATCACTGGGTTATGCCAAGGTCCGCTAAGACACTTTCCCAATGACACAGCGAAGAGGCTGGTATTAATACATCATGTGCGCAATATGAATGACGTACATTATTCGCCTGGCTACGACGTCGCAATGCTTCTTCGCTAAAATCCGAAATCTCGTCGTCCGTGCTCCGACAGCAAGAG
Organism: Ciona savignyi; assembly: GCA_000149265.1. NCBI lineage: Eukaryota > Metazoa > Chordata > Ascidiacea > Phlebobranchia > Cionidae > Ciona > Ciona savignyi. Next base: position 134,597 of record CH002729.1, read on the forward strand.
AATACGGAACGGAACATTTTCGCGATGAATCTGTAGCAGCGCTTCACCTGCTTCCATCTTGGAAGCAGGTTCATGGGCGGTGGACGGTTGATCTCGTTCCTGATGAATTTCAGCCACAGCTGCGTCCTAGATGCAAAGGTTGTTATATTTGTAGAATTTAATATTTATGTTTATCCCCATGAATGGGAAAATCAAGGGGGTTAACTAACGGACAATCGCCAGATTACCCCGCGCCCACCGTTGGGCATTCGGAGCTATTGCAGTGTGTTGTGTATGAATCTGAGATTCCTTTAATTAAGTAGAAATCATTAATCCGCTGAATTAGGGCAATGTCCATTAAGTGTCTTGTTACGAATTTACAACCTTACGGTTGAAAGGCGACGCACAAATCCACCAGACTAATTAGTAGGACAACTCGGATGATAAGCGACCGAGCAGTGTCGGAGTTTTTCTGCGCCAGTTTTAGAGGATTTATGAGTTAAACTGATACGGCTGGAATATCTTAAACATATTTAACACATTGCAATAACTCCACGGTGAACAGCCAATGCTTTTCCATCTCTTGGAAATAAGCTCTCCTATTCTATCTATTCCAGTAAGACACGAGAACTTAATTATATAGGAACACTAAATCAAATTGGTGGCTTGTCATCACCGTCCACCTATCTAGCCAGCTGCTGATTGCGACATACCAACGTATTACTGAAAACCGCTAATGATTTTACCGGTTTAGACTAAAAATCCGGACTATTCAGACCGAATCAAGTTCTTTTATCGACCGTCGACCAATAAAAAATTCTGTTGTTTCAATGTAAGCACAGTATTCCTTGTGGTTCACCATGCTATCAATATTCCACTGTGAATACACTCACCTGTGGAACTTCCATTCTCGTTCAGAGTCATCGTGGGTTTTCTGGAAGCTGTTACTCATCATGGCAATGAGCATATTCACCAGGACTATGATGGCCCCGAAGTGATAGAGTCCTATAATCAACCCGCCGGCCTGAGTGTTACGAAACTCGTTTAGGTTCACATAATCCACAACGGGTGAACAATATACAAACTGAGGGGAATCATGTGCAAATACAGCATGCTGTGAAAACAACGGAAAAGCAAAAACGCGCCATTCATGGTTAAAATATCCAGGCCGGCCAGTCGGGTGACATGCGAATGAAATATGAAGTTGGAATTTTAAAGCTGCACGCAAGTTAATCATGACGTGTACATTCATATCTCGAAGCGACGTCTGGAACAATGATTCGTGACGTAATCGACAAAGGGTTTGTTTAATCTTTTTTACATTTACACTGTACAGGTCCGTATAACGCAAATGATAAGCATTAATTTGAAAGCGAAATGACAGCGAACCGCAAGCCCTTTACCACTTCCTGGAGGTAAAATTCACTCTGGCAATTCTGGATCGGATACCACTGCTGTGGAGCTCCATAACCAAAGAGCGTCCAAAATAATCCGATAAAACACGAAAGTAAGGTTGTTGGACGGAGGGAATCCTCGGTGAGTTCTGAAACAACACCTCGGGTTACATGTGGCAGTTCTGCGTTATCGGCCAGCCGCTCAAAACATCTATTATACACCGAGCAAAGCAACTGCTGGTTCCCTACTTGTGTTGGCGCGAAGGCGTCGTGGAATTCCTGGCCGAGCGAGGAATATAAGAAATGTGAACCCGTGCAGAAGCGCTTTAAAATGAAACAAAACTAAAGAAAGCCATTCCGGTTTGTAAAAGAAAAAATGGCTGATTCCTAATCCCGTGACGGAGATTCAACTGACCAGTTCTTGTAACAAAAATGTTTCCTGACAGTTGTCAATGAGGTACCATTGCTGGGGCTCGCCATAGCCAAACAACGTCCAAATCATCCCAAGAAAAGCGAGTTCAATCCTTGTCATCTTATTAGAAGCTTCGCTGGAGGCTGTGCGGACATTTTGGATTGTTTAGTTCAAACAGCGGCTTTCTTACACGTGATGTCGCTATTTTCCGTGGCGGTTAGTTATTTGACCAGTTGTGTCGTGCGGGTACGGTCGTGTGACCGAAAGGTTAACGCGGCCGATACATATACCGACTCTTATACAAAAAACGGCCCTGTGCCTAGTCCATCATGGGTTCGAAACTTACATCGTTAAAAAAATGAACAACGCGTACGGTCGTGTGGTCGATTGGTTAACGCGACCGATCCATATACCGACTTACATACAAAAAAACGTTATTAGAAACGAGCACATATGGGTCGAGTGACGGTGGTGCGTTCGGAACGCACGCGACGAAGGCTACCCATGCCCC
>CH002729.1:136992-180859 GCA_000149265.1 Ciona savignyi
CATCAGTTACCATATAAACCATAACAATAGTCTGTTTATGATGTTTCGAAAGCCCTTAGTTGGTGGAACTTTGCTGTAATGTTAAGCAGTTGTTTGCTGCTGCGTGACGTTTCGTTTGTTGCCAATCTAAGAGGAAAGTCGACAGCAACATTCATACGTAGAAAAGTACGTCACGAGTCAACCTGCTTCCTAGGTAGTGATACAGTATAACTAACTAACGGTGGCCTCGCGGTGTAGAATTTCGAAATCGAATATGAAAGCTCGTGGGGTATAAATTTAAGGGAGAAAATTCCAAATAGCATGCAAACTTACTTTTACAAGACACACATGCAGGTTTGATGGACATATTGGCGCTTTGCACCCACGTATCCACGAGGGGTAGACTCTGTAAATACAACTGGTTACTTTGTTGTCATCTCGAGCTTGGTGGCTTCTGTTTCGTCCTTTATTGTTGCAAACAATAAAAAAAACCCAAAAAACAGATTTTCATTAAAGGAATTTTAGATGTAAGCCAGGGGTTGGCAACCTGCGGCTTTTTCATCCTTCTGATGCGGCTCTTATTCATTTTATTGCTACTGTAGCGAGAGCGTGGTAAGTTTAATACCCGTGTGAATGTGAAAAAACAATTAGAACACTCGTGTATTTATTTTACACGGTCTTGTTTTCCTTTTATTGCGAAAACATTATTAGTTTTTTTTTTGTTGTTACTCATAATGATTTTTATTTTGTGGAATATGTGTTAAAATAGCTCCTTAAGAGTAAAAGGTTGGCGACCACTGGTATGAACGAACTTTCACTTTGCTGTGGTTTATATTAATGCGATTGGTCATATTCATATTTGTATATGACCAATCGAATTATGATTATGATTGGTCATATTCATCTTTCAGGAAAAGAAAACGCAAGTGTCGTTAGATTATCTCGTGCCAACCGTCAGATTTTTAGAGCTTTTGCAGTGTGTTGGATATAATGTATAAGCAAGAAAGCCTGGCAATTACAAATATGCTTACCGTATCGCATGTTACAATATGCTTACCGTATCGCACGTTACAAAACACGCTTACCGTATCGCATGTTACAAATACGATAACCGTATCGCATTTTACAATATGCTTACCGTATCGTACGTTACAAAATTCGCTTACCGTATCGCATGTTACAAAATACGCTTACCGTAACGCATGTTACAAATACGATAACCGTATCGCCTGTTACAATATTCCAACCGTACCGCACGTTACAAAACACGCTTACCGTATCGCATGTTACAAAAATGCTTACCGTATCGCATGTTACAAATACGATAATCGTATCGCATGTTACAAATACGCTTACCGTATCGCATGTTATAGAATAGCCTACGCTTACCGTATCGCATGTTGATGTGGCGTTGCACGAACAGTTCTTGTCCCGGGCGTACGGGGTATAAAGCTCAGTGATGCCGCTTCCAAAGGCGAGGAAAATAATCCCGAAGATGATGGCGAATCTGATGGCGTCGTGCAACATGAGGTCCAGCGACACCTATGGTATAAATGGGATTGAATACGATGGGAATTCAGTCTTTTTTACCCATGTTTCTTTAAGTTAGTACAACCCATTAATCCGCTGAGTTTAGGCGATGTCTGATAAGAGCCTTGCCCAATGACATAACCGACTATTTAGCGACCAGTTTCGTAACTGCAACTTTTCGGTTATAAGTTGTCGCACTAAGCCAAACTAACCGGTCGGACAATTGCGAGAAAATCCATGTTATTTTTCACAGAAATAAGCTGAGAAAACCGATTCTGAAAACAATATTTGCCCAAAAGGTGGACTTACAAAACAGATTGGTTGTGGGGATAAAAGAATCAACTTAAATGACTTCAATTTTACCTGCAACGGTCCAAACCGCCTTGCCGCTCTAAGCAACTCCATGATTCGCATATGGATAAGAATGTAAGCAAGAGCTATGCAGATGTCGGACAAGGGCAGGGGTTCGAACATTGTTTTGTGCCAGTATACATCTCCACCGCTGCGTGTTAACCGACCTACAAGAGAGGGTAGGTAGTTGGTTGTGTGTTATCTCACGACCACGCATAAATTTACTTATCCGCTTAAATTTTAATATGGCTTGTTTTAATGGCTTATATTAAGTTTAACAAAGTGATACAAACACGTGATAAATAAGTTTAAACGTTACATTTTTATATAGAAAATGAAACGCTTGAAACCTTTTGGAATAGTCTTTGAAATAAATGTTTTATTATGTCTGTTGGTCATAAACGCTTGTACTAAATACCGCGGCCGTAATTTCACTTACCTCCGCTTTGTATAATATGAATAATCCTCAGTATCATGAAGGCAGTGTACAGTATAATCGAAAAAATATCGTTCCAATTCCAAACGTCCGATAGATATTCTTTTAAGCCCTGCCAGTACAAATATACCACAATTACCTACAGAAACGGATACCTTTTAACGCCAAAATGACAGTTGGAAGAAGGCCTTTCTAACCATAGTAGAGTGGATGGGTTAGTCATATTTATAGGAAAACACGCAGGGCGTTTATCACACAGACAGTCGTAACATTATCTCGCGGGCATCGACGGGTTATCGGAGATATTATAGTGTCATATTTAGTTTCAACCTATTAATCCACTGTTTTAAACAATGTTTGTACAGTACTTTGCTAATTGACATAACCGGGCTGCTAGCGGCTGGTTTAATCCCACAACCACTCGGCTGACGGTTTCTCTAGTCACCGCGGCATTGCCACCTCGCATGAGTGACAGGTCATTCATATATAGACATTGATTTATGGGAAGGTTTCAAAAGACTATATGATGGGATATTCATGTTTATTCTCGTAAATGGGAAAACTAAGGGGTTAACACACGGTCAATCGTCAGATCACCTCGCGCCCGGTTACTAGAGTTATTGCAGTGTGTTTTATATGATACGTACGTTCCTTCAATTTGGTAAAACCCATTAATCTGCTGACTTCAGGCAATATCCGTTAAATGCCTTGAATAAATAAAGTGGCTTTAAAACACAAACCATAAACTGGATATGCTTGGCTCCCTGATAATCTTACCTGGTGCATAATCTCTCGGATCTCCTGAACAAATTTTCCAAGCACCCAGAAGTACGCGACAATTAGCAAAGGTGATATCTACGAAGGAATTACGAATTACATGTGTCGGTTCAGAATTGATAGGTTAGTTTATATGACACATTAGTCTGGTGATTTAAGTGCGTCGCCTTTCAGTCGAAGGGTTGCAGGTACGGAACTGGTCGTAAGCTAGTCAGTTGTGTCCTTTGGCAAGGCACTTAACAGACATTGCCTAAACCCACTAAATTAAAGAAACTTGTAAATCATATACAGCACATTTAAATAGCTTCGGTAACCCGACGGTGGGCGCGAGGTGATCTGACGGTTGCCCGCGTGTTAACTTCCTTGGTTTTAGTTTAGTTTGTTTGTCTCAGTAATAAATAACGGCAAATAAAACGAATCACAAACACAGGATCAGGGAACACGAACAGTCGTCCAAACACCTCCTTATTAAAAGGATATAAATATTAAATATATCGGAATACCCGACCGACTAGTCATTAGCCGCCTAATGCTGACTATTTTAGGCGACGATAGTAATTGGTTTATGTTTACCACCCAACTACCAGCTAGCTTACTTACCGCGTCGAACTCTTTGAAAGTATTTGTTTGCATTAAAATTGTATTGAGAAGAAGCATAATAACGAAGACGACCTCTGACACGACCCAGCACCAGAACTTGATTGTTGGATTCTTCATCAAAGAACCAAATGAGGATTGCGGGGCAATAAGAAACGCCATGCTCAAAACGGGAAACAACATGCCAAGTAAGACCTGAAAACAAATTGTTTTAGACCGATAGATTTATTGTGTATACAAAATATAAAAAAATCTTGTATTTTATAGGGTTAGTGTATGCAAAATGCTTTTAATGCTTCTTTCGGAAACGACAAAGCGACATATTTTATTCTTTTGAGTAATATTTTTTTAACCGAGGTAATTTTCGATTCCATGATAGGAACGTTACTCGGACCGTTTTTTGTATTGTAGTTGGTATATGTATCGGTCGAGTTAACCATTTGGCCACACGACCGTACTGTTTTGAGTAATATTACCTGAACGAAACTTCCTTTGACGCCTTTGAGCCTTCGAAACATGCGACCTTTTTGAATGTAAATTAAAGCGAGTTGCGAGTTGTCCGATGTTACGAAATCTTTCATTTCGTATTTGATTGCCTGTTAAGAGGAAGAAGTTAAACATCGATAAAGGGCAATTGTAATATTACGTCACGCATAATAAAGGCGAATGTAATATCACGTCACTTGTATAACTAGATTATAATACGCTAGAGTGATATTCAAACCGAGAATAGGTTCACCTAACAGCGACAGATTACACAAAGAGCAACATATCAAATGATCACTATGTTTAACAGGGGGGTTATGTGGCCGAATGCTTTACGCGGTTGAATATTTTTCCTTTTTTAACCAACTTATTTTCGAACCCATGATGAGCTCTTTGCTAAGACTTTTTTTGTATGTTATTCGGTATCCGTCGTGTTATATGTTTGGCTACACGAACGTACCACGCAGTCTAATCTTGACGCGGCATATAAAATATACCTAGAAATTCATCTAGTGATCGTCGGTTCGAAGCTAAGACTGAGAAATCAACGAAAAACTAAATTGAACTTACAGACTGGTTGTGTGTATTATTAGTGTGTTTGGCTTTGTGTGGTTTTTTTTTACCTTTTTGATCGGCTTGAGGTAATTTCGAATCTTCTGCCTTCGCTCAGGTGTGATCATGTCATTGTCTGTTGGATCTTCTAAAACGCTGACGTCATCCATGTCGTCATCAAGATCATATCTCATCAAATCGGCGAGTTCGTTTGCTGACCTAACTTCCTGTTCAACGATTTATATTCTAAATTAATGCTCAAACTTTACTAATCCTCACCGGCAAAAGGTTAAATTGCCCAGTCGATCAGTTAGCTCATTTGTATAGCAATAACGTCTCACACGTATAAAACACTGTAATACCTCAGCGACAAATTACTAATGAAAAATGAAATACAATCATTTTTATCCGGGCGAAGTTTACTTCGGTAAACCAAAGATGGGTGCTGTTATTTTTTATTTATCGCGTTATAACTTTCCATTTCCATCTCTTGAAAAGCGATTTCAAATTCATATAAATGTGCCCAACCTCTAGTAATTGAAGAGCGAATTTCTCGCATTGAATCGCCATCTGGACATAAGCTTCTTCCACCTCCCTTTCTCTCCTTGCCAGCTCGTGCAGCTCACTGAAGAGGTCCATGGAGGAGTTGAGAGGGTCCCACGTCATTCCCTTTTCACTGTTCAATTCAATATAGTCGGAATTTGTATGCAATATAGAGTGGGAAAATATGGACGAGCATAAGCTCAAAACGCTTAAGACAGAAAAGTTAATTTCTTTGTGAAATGGTAAAGAACGCGAGCTTCTGTAACTTGTCACATTATATATCCTTACTTTTATAGTGTGTAAAATATGATTAAGACGTTACTGTTTCAGTTTAACAAAGTAATCCAATCGGTTCAGGTAATGTTCATTAGGTGCTTTATCTGAATAATACGGAATAGAAAGTGGGTTTGATCAAACAGCCTTTTTATTCTGATCAGTTGCAGATCGCAGGACAACCCAGGACCACCTATCATGCTAAATGCCATATACTCTGTTGGTTTCTATGTTGTGGATTTGGTTTTAATGATTGGGCAAACTTACTTGTACATGAGCAGCATAAAAGCCGGACTAGCGCGAGCTCTGTAATGCAGAAGTCTTTCCATGACGGCGTCCCAGGAATATGGGTCGAAGCGATCATCATGTAAGAGCTCGTTATCGCTGAATATTAAACGATGAGAGTACCTGGGCGGAAAGGTATTTTTATGGACAACGGTGAGAGAAAAATAGAAAACAAAGCAAATACAATGCTTAAAGGAATGTTTTTTTTCTAATCACCATTTTAATATAGAGCTTCCTCGCTTCCACTATTCATTTTTATACATTGTGAGAGATTTCCAAGCGTAAATTAAATTATTTTACTACATACTACTGTTCCTTAATCACTATATACTTTTAAATTAAAATTAAGGATTATACATAATCCGGTCCCAAGATAATGGGAAAACTTATTTTTTACTACGGGTTATTTTACTACATAATTGCTTTGCATATTTTTAAGATTTCGGAATTGACGGGAATTCTCTTGCTGTGGCTATTCACAAAAGAGAAATCATGCACAGCATGATCGTTTGTGTCAACGTATGTATAACTTAAATCAATCTGCTAAACTCTTTTGTACGATATTGGTCAATCAAAATATCCCTTAGCGTTTTTTAGGTTATTAAAATAGTTTTTATAACACAGATAAAATAAATTGGACATGGTAAAGTGACGAAAAGTGCGAGGTCAAAATTGCAGCCGATGAACAGTAAAGTTATACCGTGTCTATTCACTGGCGTGTTTAAATAACTCATGTAGTTTTCCCGTTTTATCCTGTCTCTTTCAGTTTAATTAATAATCTAATTCTTCTTTATAGTTTAACGAAGGAGCGAAAAAACTAAGCTAAAATATTAGACAACGACACTAGGCCGGAGTTTCAAAGAGTGGTTGTTGACTTGCAAAATATGCTAATTGAGTCATGTGTGGTTAAAACCTTATTTTAAACAAATTTAGTGAGCTTAACTACGTTTGTCTGCCTTGGATAAATGCCAAGTCATTTTCATTTACGTTGGGTCTTTGCAAACGATTCACCAGGCAAATGTCGCCATGATTCCAGGCAACACCATAATACGTGTCGTCGTATAGCAATTTGGACGCGTGCCCAGGGCAGTCCGGTTTATTGCGTTTTCACATATTGCGTATTAGTATGCGGTAAGGATTGTTACACTTGTATACAGTGCTGGGATGTCAGAAGCCAAGCAGCGAGACGAATTCACATGAAATATTTAAATTCCGTGGTGACACGCAGACAGCTTCCAAATGAAATAAATATATCATAACAATTGTGTAGCAGAACGGTATAATCGACTGATTAAGATACCGAACTCGAAAAAAAGCCTTGGTGACAAGCCTATCATGGGAACAAAATTAGCTCGGTACAATATATATAGAAAGTTATTTATAAGGATTATTATATATATAAGTTCGGTGTATCTATTCTTATCACGGATGACGTCATTTCCGCTTGAGCTAGTATTCGACAACATGTAAAAGGACAAGTGGTATGACACCATATTTGATTATATTTGCTTTTTATTGTACATGCGGGGAGTCTAAAGAAAATTGATTTGCCACCAGTGACGTGTACTGGCGGTTTGTCGGTTGATTTATAAGAAACGAGATAATTGTATTTCTACATCACGTACAGTTAGCTGTGAAATAAACTGCTGATCGTTGCAACGTGCTGGCAGAACGGTTAACGCAAGTCGGTTTTGTTCTTGGGCAAAGCACTTAACGGACATTGCATGAACCCAGTGGATTAATGGGATCAACCAAATTGTAATAACCTATTAATTATACCCAACACACTGCAATAGCTGCGGTACAACCCGACGGTAGGTGCGAAGTGATCTGACGATTGCCTTGCGTTTTTCCATTCACGGGGATAAACATGAATATTCTTTCCTACTTTATTAAGCTAGGAGTTCACTGGCACTAGCTTCGAAGCTAGACCTAGCAAAATAATAACCAAATACCGGTTATGTGCCTGTCACAGTTGTTAAAGTTAGCGTCCGAAATACGGTTAATTTGACAATAAAATTAAAATTTCCAAAACGGGGATTTAATAAATGTTTGTTTTATAAATTTGCGTTCCTTTTTTAACTTTAAGAGGCAAAACAGATGATCCAGTAGGTTGGGCATGTGACAGTACACAAACGTACCCAAATATCCCATTCACGGAAATAAAACATGACACTTGACTAACACTGACCTGTAAAGTACTGAAAGTATTTTGTAGTTGTTTTTGTGCGCGGCCAGCATGAAAGGTGTGAGGCCTGGTTCGAACGGAGATGTTGTGCCGGGTTGGACTTGTAATGAGGTCTGCGGATCTTTTTCCAACAGCAACTCGATAGTTTCAATGAACTCAGTTTGAATCGCGTAAAACAGCGCGTCACCAAGTTTAATTCCAACTGTGAATTGGAAGATAAACATGAAATGCGCTCACGGCCAGTTTAACGCCGCCGTATTGTTAGGCAGGCGTCGTGATTATGAAGTGACGATAGCTTTGATTCTACAAACCGGTTTTCTTAGCTCACACACACACAAAATCACACAAACGTACAAACACACACACAGACAAACTCATACAAACACACACACAAACGTACTAACACACAAACAAACACAAAATCACATAAGTGGCCACGTCAAAATGAAACAATGACATCACGTACCAACATCGTCGCCCAATAGAAATCGGACAACTTCCAAATGATGGTTGATTGTGGAAAGGCTAAGTGCTGTACGATCCAACGAATCCACGCAGTTCACATTCAAATGGAACAGATAATAAGTTTGTTCCTGAAACAGATTTTGAAGGCCAACCAAGTCCCCTTCGGCGGCAAAATGAAGTAAATCCAACTCGTGACTGTTTAATTCACCTGGATCAAATGGATGGTGATTTAGGACTAGGATACGATCGATAGGATATTAAATTTATCCCCGTGAATGGGAAAACCAAGGGGGTTAACACACGGGCAATCGCCAGATTACCTCGCACCCACCGTTTGGTTACCGGAGCTATTGCAGTGTGTTGTGTATGATAGACACGTTCCTTTAATTTAGTACAACCCATTAAGAGAGCCGCTTGGTTCAGGCAATGTCCGTTAATTACCTTTCCCAAGGACACAACTGACTAGCTAGCGACCAGTTTCGAACCGGCAACCCTTCGACTGCCCACACACCCACAACCCCAGAACTTGTGCTAAAACACCTAACACAAAGTCATACTTTATTTATATTAGTATGTCACTTTTCCCTTTTCCTAGTTTTGATTCAAATGATATTTATTTAGCATCATTTAACGAAAATACACGAAGGGCAAAATATACCATGTGCAATTACAAAGTAGTTTTAAAAACACGCCCTTCTGCTGCGCATGGGGATATTTATGTAATTTTATTTTTCGAGTTTGGCCAAAGTTATGAAATAAGGATATAAAACTAGAGACCAAAGTCGTGTAGACTTACCTCCTTGGTCATCGATCATACGGGGCAATGGAACCATCATTCTTGCCACGTCGGCCACTGCACGACCCCCTGATACATGGTTCTGTCCGTCTCTGTGGTCGTTGTTACGAACGGAGGTTCTGTGTGGTTATTCGTGTGGATACTAAGGTATATTGCGACATTCCAAATCAGGCTGAATGGTTCAATGAGTGTAGCGTATTTTAACAGGGTGCCGGTTCGAAACTGGTCGCTAACTAGTGTGTCGCCCTTTAACAGGGTTGCAGGTTCAAAACTGGTCGATAACTAATATGTCGTCCTTTAACACGACTGCAGGTTCGAAACTGTTCGCTAGCTTCTCGGTTGTGGCCTTGGACAAGGTACTAATTATAAGCATCGGCTGAACCCAATGATTTAATGGGTTCTACTAAAACTGAAGAAACGTCTATATCATAAACAACATACAACAATAGCTCCGATAACCCGATGGTGTGAGCCAGGTAATCCGACGATTGCCAATGTGATAACGCAGTAAAGAAGTAATTGTCCGAACCCTATGGTTTGCTGTGTGTCTTCTCATTACTTATGCATAAAGCCCACGTGACTCGATTCGTAGTAACAACGCAACAGGCCGTGAGGAACCACACAGCCCAATATCCTATGCTGCTATCGAGTTGTTCAAGGTTTTTTATTTCCACTGTTTTGGGCGACTTATTTTGTCCAATTTGATAAAAAAACAACACTTTATTAATAATTCTGGAGGCTATATGACACCGTTGTACTGGCGCCAACGTGTGAAAACAACTGGACAATCGCGCAAAGAGCCTTTTGTCATTTGATCAATATTAAAATCACGTACATTTAGTCCACAAATAGTTACCCTTGGCGTTGAGAGTTGGACATACTGCTCAGTGAAGTGGTATCGGCGTCGAAATATCCGCTGTACGGCACTGGTCGTGCTCCAGCTCTCACTCGTAAAGTGACGAGACTTGTGCTGATAGCCTTTTCTGGAGAAGGAAGTTTTAATATGGGATATTCATGTTTTACCTCTTGAATAAGGAAACACGGTAGTTTCCATACAGGCACTTATTAGATTACGTCGTACAGGTGGGAGCTATTGCAGTGTGTCAGATATACTTAAGACGATGCTTCAGTTTTTTTTAATACAACCTACATTAATTTGCCAGGTTTAGGCGATGTCCGTCGAAAGACCTGTCCGAGAACACCACCGTATGGCCAGGTTTATTTCCGAAACGTTTCGGGTGATTATAGACCACCAACCCTATTTCCGATTGAGCTATTCGACCGGTTTTGCAAGAGTAGGAGCACAGTCAGATCGTACAGGTAACTTACAAATGACGATATATCCACTTGTACTTAATTGATGGTACACATTTCCGATAAAGCAATGTAATGGACTTGCTAACAGACCGACGCGGTTAAAACTGTCTATTTATAACCCACTACTCGGTATTCCCTCAATTAATTTGGTCGTAAAATTGGGTAAAATGATATTTCCGTATATAAATATATTTATAATATAAATGGGAATTCCCCACGTACGAGAACCAGCAATGGACCTACCGTCAGCAAGAGCCGGTTTTCTTAATTTTCCTCCGTTTTCCTGTTTGTTATTCTCGAGATGTTCAGTGCTAAGAAGAGGTCCGGTGGTGCATGGTAAGCTGTGACGTTTCTCGGTGTCGAATTTCTTGCGGTCTAAGGTCGCATATTGTTACTGGTTAACGCTGGAAGCATGGATTGAATGCGAAATCAAAATAAAAAACGTGACAAAACGACAATGTTAGTGCAGGTTGGCTTAACTCATTTATCCACTGGACGCTGTAAACAGTATATTCTATCGAGTTGACTGTGTGTGTGACATGAACTACATGCAAGCGTGGCTCCTAGACAGCCAACGCAATGTGACACACTGATATACTTAAATACTGAATTACAGACCACAGGTTTACAGTAGCTCTCGTTTTATTTAAGCTTTTTCTATTCTACTGCATTTTACTGTATTTCTTTTCCCATTTAAATCTCGCACTTGGTTCTGTGGGTTAATTATAACGCAACAAACTACACAACTGTACAAAAAAAGCTACTGCAAAGTTAATACAAAATAACAAAAAGGGGTTGCATACAAAAAAGTCTTGTACCTAAAACACAACCAGAAGCAATAGCTGATCTGCCATGTTTTTCAACATTTTACTATTCCATCCATCATTTTACTATTCCATCCAAATTTAGTTATGTGAAATCGCCTATTTTACTCTGAACTAAAATTAAAGTTAAATAGTAAATTTTTATTTCTTATTTCCATGCGAAGTTGATCTACGCAACAAAAATTACAAAATTATATTGCCTCACCAATATAAATAACGCTTCGTCGTGCAAATACACGAACACCTTCCAGCTAGGATTATTTGAAGCTTTAATTCCCTCGGAATCTCACCTAACTACATTAGTAAACACCATCTCATACATTCTTGTTCTTAGCTTTGCTACCTAAGTTTAAAATAGAATTGGAAACGACCGGTATGTTAAAGTACAAGTGGTCCCTGTCTAAGCGCTATCTCGTCTGCATATTTTACACCACTGCAATATAACCTTAATATAACAGGCTGTAGATTAAATTTTAGTAAAGTAAAATAATTTAGTCCAGTTTAACAATTTACAACTCAAAACAGGTAAAGCCTAAAGCCCTAAACAGATGAATAACCAAACTGTGTTTGACAACAAGACCGTAAGTGTCATCTGTTTTGACACTAGCCAACTACACTTGCCCTGTCGTGTTCTACCTGTTTTTGGTTTACATTTTAGTCTGCAATAGAATCTGACTTAATAATTTGGAATTTAAAAAAGTCATGGCAGATCGCGAAACAACCTAAATTCTGCGTGTGTGTTTTGACAAAGCGTTCGTTGCATCAACAGTCATTTCCCAAATGCATCAGTTTGTCGCAGAATTAATCTGAAGTAGTGACGTAATTTCCATCACAAGGCCAGCCAGAATTAGCTTGAGCACGACTTAGTTTGTGAACCGCCAAATGCTACAACTTATGGGAAGTTTGTTCTGACATCGTGTCAATAATCAAACCTCATTATCAGTCTTAAACTGTGCCATGCAGCAAAACCACGTGTTTTATCATCTGCAATCAGTGTCCATACTGTCCTACTTAGCCCATATTGTGCTATGTAAGTAGCATATTTTTGGTACGATAGGATATTCGGGGAAAACTAAAAAGAGGCAAAAAAGAAAAGAGGGAAACACTAAGATAGGGATTATGATATAAGTGTTAGTTTTAAACATGAGGTTGGAGTTAGGGTTAGTTCTGGGTTTAAGGGTGTGTTTAGGAAAGGTTTTAAATTAATAGTCGTAATTTTAGTGTCCAGTTTCCTGCTTTTCTCTTTCCCGTTTTTCCTCCTTTTAATGTTGCCCGGATATTCATGTTTATTCCTGGTAATGTGAAAACCACGGGGGTTAACACGTGGGCGATCGTCAGAACACCTCGCGCCCATCGTCGGGTTACCGGAGTTATTGCAGTGTGTTGTGTATGATTCAGATGTTTCTTTTTTGGTAATACCCATTAATCCTGGTTTCAGGCAATATCCGTTAAGTGCCTTTCTCAAAGACACAATCTAGCTAGCGACCAGTTTCGTATGGCAACACTTCGGCTGAAACACACTAAACCACTAGCCAAATCGGTCGGACAAAATGCGTTTTCTATTTAAAATGGAATAAAGCTAGCTTCGTCCAAAATGACTCGTATGTAAACTGATACATCCGCTTTTACTTTGATTAACAATCAAATTATTTTAGGAACATTTTAAAAGCTACATAATTAGCCAGTATGCATATTCGGTTGTTTCAAAGCCACTACATCTTAACTAAAGTATCACCATAGTGTTCTGTGACATCACTGACCTGCTTCTGATGTCACAAGTGGTGATGTCACAAACTTGGAATCCGGTTGACTGAAACTTGATGATCTGGTCGGAGATGTGTTCCCGAAGAAGACAGAGGCTAAAGTATTTCGTCTCGCTTTGGACGGGTCCTTGCTGTTCTTGGGGCGTTCGGTG
Source organism: Ciona savignyi (assembly GCA_000149265.1). NCBI lineage: Eukaryota > Metazoa > Chordata > Ascidiacea > Phlebobranchia > Cionidae > Ciona > Ciona savignyi. The sequence continues at coordinate 150,307 of CH002729.1, forward strand.
ATCTCCGGCGGAGGCGATGACGGCCCGACGAAGCGGAATACTGGGAGAGGAATGAACGTCGGCAGTTGCTGAGTGCTGCTTGCTTTGCTGTCCTGTTACGTAGATTGGAGGTTAAAGTTGAATGTTTGTTTGATTGGAGGTTAAAGATGAATATTTGTTTGATTGGAGGTTAAAGTAAATAGGATAAGATATTCATGTTTATTCCCGTGAATGGGAAAACCAAGTGGTTAACACAAAGGCAATCGTCAGATCACCTCGCGCCCACCGTGGGGTTACCGGAGCAATTGCAGTCTGTTGTATATGATAGACACTTTCCTTTAACTTGGTAGAACCCATTAATCTGGGTTCAGGCAATATTCGTTAGTTTAGTTTAGTTTTACTTTATTCATTTTTTGCCCCAGTTTTTTAAAAATGGCAAACGAATATAATCTCGACACAGGAACGGGAAAAGACGGCAAAACGAACAGTCGTTAAAACACGTCATTAAAAAAAATAGGAATATAATGTAATAAATATAGCGGACGCGGCCGCCAAACCTAGGCAAAAGAACAAATCCAAATTTAATTAGGATCAAACGATGATGACGTTAAGTCCCTTGCCCAAGGACACAACCAACTAGCTATAGCGATCAGGTTAAATCCTGTAACCAATCGGCTGATTAATTATTTTACACATTTTCGAGAGATACAAATACAATTAGGTTTTAAAAAAATACCTCTATAAGGGATTGTGTTGTTTATACAATAGCCGTGTATGCCGATTTCAAATGACAGAATTATATAAAAATTTTATACCACAGTAGCCGGGTATATGACGCTTGTTTGGTGAATTATCCATTTGTTAGCTACAGTTTACGGCGTTTCGTCGCATCCGTTTAAAAATCACGGACTGAAATGCACGTTTATCGCGTTATATATCATCGTTACTGTTAGTGACTATTATCCCACAAATATCGGTAGCTAATTCTACACGTCCAGGATTAAAAAATAGCGACGTATCTCTAACGGTGTTCCAACGATACTTGTAACTTGTTGCAGAGCGTTTCGCAACATCTACCAGTTATATTCCCTATCGTCGTGACTCCACTAACCACACGTGCGCTGTGTAACAACCTCCGATCACTTGCAGGCTTGACCCCTTAAACACCTGCACGCTGGCAGAAGCTATCGATTATACAGCTTCAAACAAATAGCATGAAAAAATGGTTTACATCTTTTGCGGGGGTTGTTGCGCAGCCATATAAAGATAGATAATGTTGTTTTTATTACGTGACGCAAAATCCTACGAATATGTGCCATCGACATATACTTCGAAACAATTTGGTTGCAGGCCGAGTTATGATTGTAATCTATTGATTATTATCTAGACATATATTGTCAAGTATTTCATAAATAAATATGTAAATATATATTCATAGGTATTGTACCGATATCAACTTATTTAACCAGCTGATACAAACCCCGGAACACAACAATCCACGCTACCTGCTGGGTCTCTTCCGAACCTGATATCCCTACTAATGAAGAGGACACGGTTGGCATGTTCTTCCGTGGCAAGCTCATTCTAAATCAACGCCTTACACTTACACTGCTCAATTCTAATCCATCTGCCTGGTACTGGAGAAGTATACGAATAAATTCTAAGCTAAGCTGCTGATCCATAACGAGCTGGGCCTCGCGTGTTATGAGTCGGCACATGACGCACACAAATAGTCGGAAATCAACAAACCATATTGTAGGTCTTTCATACTCTGTCGTTTTTGCGAGGTTTTAGTTGAAAGTTTTAATAGACAGCGCTGGAGATGAACTCGGCTAACTCAGGAGGTGAAGTCAGTCGAAAAAATGGGAGTTTTCTGCCATCAACATAATTAGCGAAGTCGTGCTTGACTGCGGTGAAGTTAGAACAACCTCGAAGGGTTAATTGGGATCTTGAAAGTGAAATATACACGATTTCGTAACGATAAACAGCACGAAGGGCCGATTTTAAACCAAACGATAATCCTGTTTTAGAAGCAAAACGCCGATACAAAGAAATACCATGGACCTAGGTCACTATGCTCGCGAATTAAGCTGTTTAAAAATGGGGGTTTCTAGACACGTACATAGATATAACAGTTCCCTGCAACGCAGCACTGAACAAATAGTTGCAAGACCATGTCAAGTTACCATCTTGAACTTCACGCAAATTCCCTTATGCCAAAGACTTAAAATGCAACCGACGTGTTAATTTTTGCACGCGTAGTAATCTAACACTCTACAATCGCTCAAACTTTATTTTTTAACTGTCAGCGCCAAAATATTCTCGCCAAATCATGTGTTTGGTTAAAGATACGATTATTTTCAAGTTTGACTTTGTTTTTATGTTTTATTGAATCAACAGAGCTTCTACCGCTATGCGCCTAAGGCTTCAATCAACTGACGCAAACAATAGAATTTTTAAAATTAAAGTTTTCAGCTACGGTCTTAACATAAGACTCTACATACAACCAGAATTACACTTTGCTGATAGTCTGCCAAACAAATTGTTTGGGTCAACGATATACCCGAAAATTGAATATTCTATACTTTACACCTAATTCTTTTTGTACTTACGGCTTGGACTTATGTCACAACACTTATTTTATGCTATACGATTGCGATTGCATGAAAGATCTCGCACAAACACCAAAGTCGGTGAATTATTGATATACGGAGCCACGGGCCAAAAAGCTGTCACAGATTTCTACGCAAAAACTGCCTGCATTGCCGAAATACTAAAATAACCTTCCGCCTTTGTTTAGCAGCTTGTTTATCAATACAAACACTTTAACACATAGTCACACTGCGCCGATAGGAAAAGCCTGCAGTGTTTTGTCCATTAGTACGGGATCCACATCTGCATATTAAGATATTCGGGACGCCGATTGAAAAATCGGAGCCACATTAACCGCAACGGCACGTTACCCGGTATTATGCGGGAAGGGCAAATGCGGTTACACAGGAAAATAACTTCAACATTCAAATGTAAACGTTCATTCAACATAAGGGGAAGACCTTCATCCAATCATACGAAATAATTACTTAAGTAGATAATATCTTATTGGTTGTGTTATAACAAATAAAACGTTGTTTATCGCAGCATTTATGGCGAAACTTTCAAAAAAATCACAGAACCACAAGGTATATATTACATTTAACTGAACAACTATAGTAGAGATATCGTATAAATATTTTTAGAAGATTAATTTTACAATTAACACTTGTGCGAAACTGTGGATTTAAGGTGGCTGTGTCACAAATCGGACGTATAAAAGCAAGTGTTTACAACATAGCATATATCCCAACAGTCTAAATATTCAATGCGGGATATCTAATAAATATTTAATCATACGTTAAGTATGTGTGGTTAATCCACTTGATATTTTGCTGCGATAACTAAACTGTAAAAAAAACGAAACAATTTAAAAAGAAAAATAATTTACGAGTATTCCAAAACTTACCGGAAAATGAAGACTTGAATATCACGTCACTTTTTGGTGGAACACTTGGATTTTAAATGTATATTTTCAACATCATTTACTAATATTCATAAGAGTAAAACTCATCCCTAGAACGAAGAAAATGTTTTGACTAAATATACTAAATAGAGGTAAAAACTGGGTTTTGATGGTTAAGCCCCGAGGTGGGAACTAACGTTGTTATCTCGCGTGATATCTTTACAACATCTCTTGCCCACCGACGGAATCCTATCGCGTTATGGTAAGCATTATAAAGACATTATTAATATTTTTGTTAAACCTATTATACCATTCACCACTGGCTTTCGGCAACATCACTTTACTGCCTTGTCAATAACCTACGGTGAGAAGACTTGGTCATTAGAGCTAGGGATTGGATAACTTGTAAACAAACCTCGTGTCAGGAAACGCACTATTAATCATTCTTTGGGAATGCTTTGGAATGGACAATGCGACTAACGGCAGGTTGCTACCAATTCTTCCTATTGTTCCAAGACTGTGGGATTTTTATATGTCGTATATGCTGTACTATACATCTTTTTTATATGTCGTATATGCTGTACTATACATCTTTTTTATATGTCGTATATGCTGTACTATACATACTATACATCAGTCTTACATAACTTTTAATGTAATTAAAGTTCAGATAACTCAGCAAACCGACTGTGGTCATGCGCTAGTTGGTTCGTAGCATGTCAGTCGGAAGTTGCTTGAGGTAACGTTGCTAGAACCCAGTAGTTTAAAGTTTTCAAACTAAAACTGCAGCAAATTCTCTATATTTATGACACTGCACTAGCATCGGTAACAACTGGAAACGAGTATACCTAACCTACCGTAACAAAACACAAAATAGCCTCAGTGATAAGAAGAAATGGGATAAATGTAACAACTGTATTTTTACTATTATCAGAGTGAATTAATGTAAACGCTGAGAATTTCTTACTAAAACTAGTTTTGCTGGCCAGCAGTTTAGTCTAGAGTCTAGACTCTAGCATATGTAGTCATTATACATAGAGAATGACGTTCCTGAATTAACATTTCCCACTTGCAGTGGCTAGATTATTATTAAAGCGCAGAAAGCCCTAAAAGCTAACTGATACATTTTAATTAGGCTAAGATTTAAAGTTAAAATATACTACTTGGAGTGAAAATAACTAGCGGGCCGCACAAAAATCTCAGACCCGTGGGCCGCAGGTTGGACATCCCTGCTCTAAAGAATATCATCAACCAAATGCCATGGCCATTATCATTGGTATTATGCAACTGTGGCATAATTGCTAAATCACCATGTGACAAGGCGTTATACGAAATCATTTTATTGCATAAACGACGTATTTGCACCACTTTAACAAAATTCAAACATTCTGTATAACAAAAGCATTATCTCGAGTTTGTTAACTTAAATTCTGCAACTTTTTTATAAAAAAATTGTCTTGAAATATACGCACGTTTCTATTAAAGAGGTAACTGAAAATGGTAGGTAATTTGTTCGCTGTGCATTAATTTAGATCCGATAGATTATACACATACCTTTAAAGAAGAAAATTAGATAAATTCTCTTATTACGAATTAGCAAGCGTAACTAACTAACTTATAAACTGAAGTTTAACGCCGGAAACCATTTTTTAAGAATTATGATTCCACTATTTGTGCCTTAGTGGTTACAGTAAGTTTGGCGATCCTGGCTGGGCTGTTAAAACTATAAGAAACTTGCCTGCCATTTTATTCTCTAGTTTATTATGACAATAAGCTCAGACCAAACATAATTTAGTTTTCCAAGGTCTTTCGCTGGCGCGTAGCTTTTTAAATTAAAAGAGAAAATAAAATACCAGCAGAATAATTTAAACTTCTTAAAACCACTATCTACTACATTGGAATAATGTTTCAATTAAATAGGCGCAAAAATCACCTTTCTTTGTTATACAGTACTATGTCTTTAAACTTAAATAACTAATTTTATTTTAAGTAAAGCAAATACTATCTTGATATGAAAATAAATCTAATAAATTTACTTAAATAATTGAGAATCTATATATTTTGATGACTACTAATCTTGCAGTGTAATAATATAATAAACCATAGCTACTGACGTGATCGCATTAATATGCGAACTGGATAGAAGTACAGCTATATGTCGAAACCTCAACAAAAAATCTGCTTAGAAATACAAAGCAGTCTCCATTTACTGTTTATGCTTATTGTCCACTGTTGCGTCATAACTGTTTCTCGCAAATTTAACGACATTTCCGTGCAGTGCACCTACCACCGAGCTACACTGCCAGCAAAATGTTGATGTTTAAAACCTTTCTTTGTTGTCTACTGGATTCAAGTATTATACATGTGCCTTATAATCTAAGTATTTGTAATTCCTGATTACACTCTTCAATGGTTGTACATGAATAATATATTGTTTATATTCACTCAAATTCGCCTTCAAGTTTTGTGCATTTTATTACAGTATGTTTCTAGAAATAGAGAACTGTTTAATCATTTCATTGCCTTATATTTTGGAGGATTGTAACTGATTGCCTGAACCCAGTGGGTTGATTGGTTCAACCAAATTAAAGTAATGTCTGAATTATACACAAAACACGACAATAGCTCCGTTAACCCGACGGAAAGCTGAAGATAATCTGACGATTACATGGGATACACATAAATATCCATCCTATCCTTTATATTCTTTTATGTGGCATTTTGACAGTAAACATCTCTAGAAAAATTTTGTTTTGAAATATCCGTGCACAAGAAAAGATTATTCGCCAAATTTTTGGTAAGCAGAATCGTTCATCTTCAAATACAACTCTATATTTCTCGGAAGTAACTAGTTTTCTGCGTATTATTAAAATTAAAAGAATGATAAAAGGTATTGAAGTCGCGTCGTTTTGGTGTGAAGGATTCACTGAGATATTAAATTTCGAATTATGGGGTGTAATTTAAAGTACAAGACGTCAGTCACCATTTAAAAATATTTTTCAAACGGAATTTTACCCTATTTGCACTCTAATTGTAATTTTCGACTTATTCGATACATAGGAATGCATTTAATAGCGACATCAACCATAAGCAAAGAACAAAACGCACAAAAAGTATTCAGGATACGAATCACGCCTGCCACCTATCGGACTAGGACATGTGGTGGTAACCCTCGACGCCAGAGCGGGAAAATGCAAAGCCAACTCTGCTTCTAAACTAGCCGGAGTACAGATACAAAAGCGGAACATTGAGGCTATTTTTCACAAGTTGTATTTTTATTGAAATCAGAATCGTAACAAAACTACAAAAAGCGCAAATAAAGTAAGTAGTCAATCGAAAACTTCTCGACAGCAATATTAGCGGGTATCTGTAGAATACGAGTTACAGCTCTATTGAAGTGAAACGGAACACTTATAAGTTTTTTGCCCATCATGGGGTGAAAAAATCCCTATTAAACAGTAAGATAACCCGCAATTAAGATCCACTTTCTGAAGGTATTGCAGCGTGTTGAATTGTGAACATGCCCAAGGTGATGATACTCATGTGCAAAACACATCACACAAATGGATGGGTAGATGTCCCTGCACCATGTACGGCAATATTACGTGCACAATCCACAAATACCAACCAAGTTCTTCTCAGGTCAAGTGTAGTAATTGGTTACAACTACTTAGGCTCTGCCGCTGAGTCATATTTTAGAGGCGGTTGGACAAATCTTTCCTCTTTTTCAGTATTTCTGAAATGTATAACGTTTTGGTTGGATAATCAAATATACGTTGCAGCTTTTTAAATTTTAGTCCTATTTCTGACAGTTGGCATGGGAAGACTTTAAGTGAGATACTTAGTTTACTTACAGCACAGGAACTTCTGGTGGCAAAAAATATTGGCATTTGAGTTATTGTACTGTTTAAAGACATTGTTACCATTTCAAATACAACAGCACAATTTGCAAAGTGTTAGTCCCGTGAACCACCCAATTAGTCTGGCGGTTAAGTGTGACGCCTTTCTACGCAGGGTTGGCAGGTTTGAAACAGGTTGATAGCTCGTCGGTTGTGTCTTTGGCCAAGGCACTTAATAGGCATTGCCCTACCCAGTGGATTGATGGGTTCTACCAAATTGAAGGAACGTGTGAATCAGACAAAACACTGCAATTGCTTCAAGGTGATCTGACATTCGCCCCGTGTGTTAACCCCCCTTGGTTTTTCTATTCATAGGGATAAACACGAATATCCTATTATATCTTAAGACAGCAATTGACCAAATTGAATCGGATTTCGTCCTCATATGCTAACGGTTGACAGTCCGACATGCTACAAATAAGCTAACCAGCTTTAAACTGACGTAACCAACGTTCACATAGTGGCTGCTGGTTAGCGCGGTGGTCTCTACTGTAGTTGATTTAAGTTAACAAAGAACCGTCCAACACAGATATTCACAACACACAGATAACAAACCAACCTGCAATGGTCTTGCAGCATTGTCATAATTTCGCTTTGATATTCCAGAGGCACAGGCTTGGCACCAACCATCCAGTAGTAAAGTTCCCAGTCATTATCAGGTTGATTTAAGATTTTGTCATAAATATCGATCTGATCTTCACTGAAACTGGAAACAATAAAAGATGGAGGTTGAAATTGTTTGTTTTTTTATTTAAGGCTTTTTCATATGGGATTTACTTTTGGACATAGATTGATATATTCATGTTTATCACCTGAGAATGGAAAAACCAAGGGGGGTTAATACACGGGCAATAGTCAGATCACCTGGAAACCACTGCCCAATTACCTTAACTATATCAGAGTGTTTTGTATAATTGCAATGTTTCTTTAATTTAGTACAACCCATTAGTCCGCTGGATTCAGGCAATGTCCGTTAAGTGCCTTGCTCAAGGACACAACCAACTAGCTAACAACCAGTTTCATACCCGCAACCTTTTAGCTGAAAGGCGACGCACTAAACCACCAGACTAATCTGTGTAACAATAGTCCTTGCATGAGGATCATGTGATAGTTTATATTGGCCAGTGAATGGTAACAAAATAAGTTAAACGAACATTAAATAATACAATAAAGTAGACTTCATAAAAGTTTTACACACAGGTTAAATTTACGCAGTGTGACCATGTTACCAAAGCTTAAATGACATACTTGTTTAAATATTTCGCTGAAAAGGTACTGAATATCAAACAGTTTTCCGAAATTCCTCTTTTCCTGCTTTGCCAATGAAGTCTTGCTCTCTTTTTTGTGACCGACTCATTTATATATTCTTTACGTGGAATCTGTAAAAAAATAAAGTTCCTTTAAAAACAGTAGTTATTTTAACCAAACATTACCAGAAAAAATCTTGATTGGTATAAACCAGTTTATTAAATACAATGAAATAAGGATTAAGAACCCAAGATACGAACCTTTACTTCGCCTGTAGCTGTAACAAACTCATTTAGATTTCCACGGACAAACGGAAGATATTTTGAAGACAAAATTCTTTGTTTAATACTCCGGTGAACAACAGCACACCTTATGGCAGACATTATAAGTCAGCTTTCTAACACCTACGTATGGAATCAAATGTCATAGGCAATTGTTCAACATGAAATAACAGAACAGAGGAACATGTAATGAAAAATGATCATTCACTTGCCAATACCTTGTCATGTAAGGTGTAATATATCTTATGAAAATTTGACTACATGGTAAAATCTTTACTTGTTTTAAAATTGTCTATGTAGTAAAAGCTCTACTTGTTTAATAACACATAAGGAACAAGGTTTCAAATGTAAAAGTAGGCAATTGACATACTGCAAATAGAAGACAAAAGAAATTCAATCAAATACTGTTAAAGATGTCTTTAGTGAATTAATATGCATGTGATATAGTTAATAATTATCCACCATTAATGAGAATAGTGAGAGAAAAAGAATATTTAAAATAACTTCAGTTACATATGAATGAAATACCAATCTATTGCCACTCTTTCCATCAATTAGTATGAAAAATCATAAAATATATACAATTCTATGTTCTAAATCACAGCAGAACAGGAAACATCACAGTAACAGACTGATTGCACGGAAAAAGAAAGAAAGGGAGATTGTAAAACCAAGTAACAGCAATTGCAGGCCTTGTAAACTTCATCTAAAAATTAAAAAAATTAAAAAAAGGTTTATGCGACAAGGGGTTCTGATGGTTCTGATGGTTCTTGTGATTCAGCCTCGTAGAGCTCTGTTGATTCGCGCTGCCATCGGACAAGACCAAGGAACACCTGTTCCAGAGAGGTTTGAGAGACGGTGTAATCCCCGATGTTCGATTGGGACTTGGATTCTTCCATCAACTCAAACACCTGGGTGTTGTTATGTTATGTTAGCATTCTTGAGATGTGTGTTGGAATTATCTGACCACATACCTTAGTAGGTTAGTGCCTTACCTTTTAACCAAACGTTAACTGGTTTAAAACTGGTCGCTAGCTAGTTGGTTGTGTCCTTGGGCAATGCACTTCACGGACATTGCCTGAACTCAGTCAAAGGATGGATTCTACCAAATTAAAGTAATGTCCAAATCAAAACAATGTAATAGCTTCTGCAACCTGACGATGAGCGCAAGGTGATCTGACGATTACCCGTGTGTTAACGCCCCTTGCATTTTAACATTCAAGAAGATAAACATGAATATCGTATGCTATCCAATATTTTAGGGGGAGCAACTTAATTCCGCACAGCGAAGAGAGAAAATTGGAGAACATCATAAATTTAGGCGATGAAAATTTTAGCGATGGTACAAGTGCTTTACATACTCCAACACTTGTTGGGATGAAAGGTATAGCAGCTTAGGGATTGTGGTGGAACCGGTTCTAATAATCCTCATGCGTTTGGGGGTCAACTTACCATTGAAATCTTGAGATCAGAACCATCAGTTTTGCATTGAGGGACATGGTACGTTAGCATTCCCTGGTGTTCATCCTTCAGTGTGCTACCTGTCAAGTCAGATGTTTGTGTTATAAAACCGAGGGGTGGTTGGATTAAAACCAGCCGCCAGCTAGTCAGTTGTGTCCTTGGGCAAGGTACTTAGCAGACGTCGGTTAAAGAAGCGGTGAATAAATTGAACAAAAATAGATTTTGTTTTAGTGGAAAAATATTTCTGATTATAAAATGATTTTCGAAAAATTAATTTTAAATTTCCTATCTACTTTACCTGGGAAACTTTCTTCAATCTGAGATTTGGCAAGTTCTGCGTTGGATTTGACTTTCACTTCAATGACATAACCTTCGCCGAACTTGCTCTTGAGGTGTTGGGGGCCTCCCATGCAACGAAGCTTACCGTTCACCATGATGGCAAGTCGTGTGCACAGCGCTTCACACTCCTCCATGCTACAGGGGGGGGGGGGGGGGGGGTTATTTAACTATCTACTGCACATCAAGATAAACAAGATATTTGTGTCCTTGAGCAAATCACTTCGCCTAAACCCCGTGGAATTAAAATATCAGAATACCAAATAATTTTGTGTAAAAAACTTATTTTTTATTCAAAACAGGAAAAAAACTTTTTTTCAGGCTAGACAAAATAGCGCCCACCTGTGGGAGGTGATGACGATGGAGCAACCGCTGCTCCTCACAGCAGCGAGGGCATCCCACAACATCCTCTTCGCTCCCGGATCCATCCCGGTGCTCGGTTCATCAAGGAGGACGACAGGAGGACTTCCAACGAGAGCGATCGCTGTGCTCAACTTCCTCTTGTTGCCTCCGCTGTGGGAGGAAACCATGTTTCATGATAATTTGTATTCCACCAGCAATAATGGTAGAGATCATATCCCACAACCATCAGCAATATTTGTTGAGATACATAGCCCACCACCTCTTCAGTCTTATATTCATATCTTTTATAGCAGGGGTAGGCATCTTTTCACTTAATGAGCCATTTTATTAGAAAATTTTCGAAGTTAAAATCACTAGAAACCGCAAAACTAATAATATTTTCGTAATAAAAGGAACACAACATTTTGTGAGATAAAAACTCGAGTGTTCTGTTTGTTTTATTTTATGCATAGGTATTAAACTTATTAAGTGCTCTACAGTAATAATTATATTAATAAGTGCCATAGGAGGATGAAAAAGCCACAGGTTGCTGACCCCTGTTATATACAATGGTTTTATTTTTAAAATCAAGTTTAAAAATTTTCTAAATTTTTAAGTTTTCCAAATCAAACAGTAAAATCACCTGTAAGTCCCACACGCTTTGTCGATGTGTTCACTGAAGTGCAGGATGCGACCCAGGTTGAGCACGCACGCTTGTATCTCGTCCTCTGGCACTCCACGGAGGCGTGCGTACATCCGCAACGTCTCTGCTCCCGTCATCTGATCGATCAGCGCGTCAAATTGGGGGCAATAACCCATCCTCTGCTGCGCCTGCCAGTTTCAACATGAACTCTATTATTTCAAGAAATACCACAGTTAAATCATTTTTTTAAAACCTGTTCTGAGTTACAGTTAAAATTAATTTATTATGGCTATTTTTCCCAGCATTGAAAAATAAAATAATTTAATTCGTCTGTTAGTTATAACGCATGCTGTCTTACCTCATACCCGGTGACGAGTTACCGGAACTATTGCAGCGCATTGCATACAATAACCATGGCACACTCAAATTTATTATCAATGGTGGAAAAAATAACCATAATAATACATAAGCTGACGATTCCTATGCCTACAGTCTGATTACCAGAGTTATATCATTTATTTCGAATTCTTTATTATTTTCTGTTGTGCGAATTATTTTTATTTTTTATCCTTCTATAAAGATTTATTTTATAAAATATCCCAATCACAACATGTATAACACATTCCATAGTGTTCCACTACTGACCATGCGTAGCTGGGTTCTGATATCATAACCATCGAGGTACGCAGTGCCGTCTGTGGCTCTGTAGTCTCCTGTTAGCATCTTGAACGTGGTGGTTTTCCCTGCCCCGTTTATCCCGAGTAATCCGAAGCATTCAGCCTCAGGTATCCCGATGCAGAGCTTGTCAACAGCCACGTGGGAACGTGTGCCTGTCTTGTACACCTGGAATGTAATGCAGTAGTTGGGTGGCCCACTGTTGCACTAAGATAATTAACTGCAAAGAGTGATATCATATGCAAGAGCGTCAATCGATGGGTCAACCAGCGCATTAGAGGGTTTGTCAACAGGTGATTCAACAAGTGTGTCCATTTGCGCATCAACAAGTGTGTCAAACAGCGCATCAACAAGTGTGTCAACAAGTGCGACAACAAGTGTGACAACAAGCATATCAACAAGTGTGACAACAAGCACATCAACAAGTGTGTCAACAAGCATATCAACAAGTGTGTCAACAAGCATATCAACAAGTGTGTCAACAAGCATATCAACAAGTGTGACAACAAGCACATCAACAAGTGTGTCAACAAGCATATCAACAAGTGTGTCAACAACAAAGAGAAAACATAAAAAGTTGTCCACAATGACAGGTTATGTAGCAACCATGAACAGTGAAACCCACCTTCCTTAAGTTCTTGATGATAAGCCGATCGGTTGCAACAAGGTTGGGAAGCTCGGATGAGTTGATCCTCGATCGTTCCTCTGCAACATCCTCATCTTCCAACAAACTCACTCGATCCGGTGTCATCGGCTTCTGCCACACAATAACTTAGATTTGTCGGCTTAATGTAGGACAGAATGGGGGAGGACTCAGGTTGTGGTTAGGCAAAAAAACATAAACATTTTAAAGTGATGGGGGGTTGGGGGAATGACTTAAATTAAATTTTCAAGGGGGGGGGGGGGGAGTACTCAGGAATGACTTGTAAGATTAAAATTCCAGATTACATGAAACATTTTAGGGGGGACTTAGAGGAGTGTCCTGTAAATCAAATTGCAATAAAAAACATGATTTAAGGCGGGGAGGGGGGGGGGGGTTTGTGTACTCAGAAATGAGATGTTAAATTAAAAAGCAAAACATTATCTACGGTGATGCTTTTCCAACAACGAGATGTACCGTGGCGTTTCGCATGATGCGTAGTGAGTTCCAGATCCTGGGAAGAAGATCAAACTCCACAATGAATAGAATGAGGAAGAAGATGAGTCCCTCCGATGCGAGGAACACAACGAATCTCCCGACTCCATACGACTCCCACGCAAGGAAGTTCGTTTGAAAGTTGTAACCTGGGAAGCAATGATGGCGTCATGGTCGCTCTGGGGTAAAACCCACAATTTTGGTTTTTGACATATTTAGGTCATGTTAGTTCACACTTTTGAAAGTTGATTTTGATTTAAATATTCATTCTAGATAATCTAAAGATAACTTTGTGATTTTGGACGAACAAGACAGCTATGTCAAAGCATTTGACTAAAAAAAGATAAAAATTAAAAAAAACAATAAGTCTTTTTTTTAAAGGGACCCATAATTAATAACTATGTTCACAATGCTGTGGCGTACCCATCTCCTTGCAGAATATCTCTAGAAGTGGGTCGGATGTGCAAATGTTGACCATCTCCACATTTGTGTACAAATCAGCCAGTCCCTGTCCGAGGCAATACTGCGGTAATAATAGGAAAGCCCAATCCAATGAGCTTGCAACCTCGTTCAGTGCTGTATGGAAGTAAACAAACGTTATAATAAATTAATACTGGGGATAAGCACATAAAAGTATGATAATTTATGCATGTTTATGCTCATGAATGGGATAACCAAGGGTTAACATACAGGTAATCTTCAGATCACCTTGCGTCCACCGTCAGGTTACCGAAAAATTCTTAAAACCCATTAGTATGATGGGTTCAGGCAATGTCTGTTAAGTACCTTGCCAAAGAACACCACCGACTAGCTAGTGACCAGTTTTAAACCTGCTACCCTCCGGTTAAAAGGCGACAAACTACCCCACCAGACTGATCGGTCAGATATGCATGCAAGGAAGAGTGTGGGAAGTTACAAGGAACAAGACTCACCAAGGATTCGAAGCACATTCACGGTGATGATGGATGCAAGTCCCGTGATTATGTTCACGATGGTGATGCGGACGAGAGCGGTGGATGGGACTTGGAAGAGCAGGGAGAGGGAGTACATCAGAGGAAGGGAGGCCCAGCAGTAGAGAGCGAACAGGAGGATCACGATGCCGGCGTGATCCGTGAATTGACTCACGCTGAACACGGCGAACATTATCTGTTGGTGGGATCATGGGGTTAGCTTTCTAGGTGGGTTAGATTTTCTGCTTTTCTTGGTGTGTTAATGTTTCTGTGTAGGGTTAGCGTTTTTATAGGAAATTTTATAAGAATGGATAGGTTAACTTCATTCTTTCCATTCAAATAAAATAAACTTAATCACATGGAAGGAATCTAATAATTGCTGACACTTACAACCCTCCTTTGGGTAAGAAACCGGTTAATTACAGAACTTTTTTTATCTTAAGGTTTCTAATAGAACCATATTAAACCAATAAACCACGACTTCCGAAACGTTTAAGCACATGACCCCTTTCCATTTATTAACATTTTCTACGACCATTTTTTACGTTTAAAATCCTAAACAGATAGAAATATATACAATAAATAAAGTCGTTTGTGTGAAATTAATGTACTCTTTGCAACCCTTAAACATTATCGCACGACACCCAGTTTGGAAAGCCCTGCAATAATGGAAAACAACGTACGACTGTGAGCAGACATGGAGTGATGAAGTTAATGAAATCCCAGCAGAACGTGGAGAGCCAGAAGCAAAACGGATCGACTCCTGCGAGAGCTTGGAGGAGGGAGGAGCGATCGACGCGTTCTCGCACGAGGAAGATGGCGAAGGAGGCTGCGAGGAAGGAGAATCCGAGGACGATGTTGAATGCGATGAGGAACCCAGATAACGACCTGATCAATGAAGGGGGGGGGGGGTAAATCACCATTCTTCTATTGCTGGACTAATGACATGGGGTAGGGGTATATTTTAGTCGAAGATGAATTGTTGAAGGTAGGAAACTGGTCGCTAGCTAGTTGCTTGTGTCCTTTGTAAACCAATGGTGGGCGCGAGGTGATCTGACAATTGTCCGTGTGCTAACCCCATGGTTTTTCCATTAATGGGGGTAAACATGAATAACCGTAATGGGGGTAAACATGAATAACCATCTTAAAACGACTTAAATAAAAATAAATGGAATTATCAAATGATTTGAATATTATTTAGTTGCAGATTCGAAACTGGGCTGGTAGGTTGTGTCCTTAGACAAGGCACTTATTGGACATTACCTGAACTTAGTGGATTAAAGGGTTCTACCAAATTAAATGAATGTGTGAATCATACACAACATACTGCAATAGCTCCAGTAACCCAACAGTGGGCGCAAGGTGATCTGACAATTTACCATGTGTTAACACCCCTTGCATTTTCCAAATCACAACGATAAACATGAATATTCCATCTAAGGATTAGAATGTTAAACAAGTCACCCCAGTAGCTGCTCCTGCACTCGATTGGTGGAGTTACGTGGCAGGGGGTAGTTGACCACTTGCATCGTGAAGTTGGTCATCCCGGCAACCATCCTTATGTACGCCTGGTCCATATAGACCAGCGTGGTGGCAGGTGTGTGGTAGGCTTGGTTGTTAAACCACGCTATGGCCTTCGTATTGTTTGTGGCTGGTGGAAACATGGATAAATGTAAATGCTGATGCTACTGTCACAAACTTGATTGATGTTAACTTTTCCACGTATATTTTTGTATTGTGCAACAAGTTTACGACCTACTAGGAGTAGCTGTATGACGTAACAATGCACAAGTTTATTATTTTCCACTTATGTTTATTATGAGGCATTCATGTAATTTGAGTAGTACAGAAGGCGGTCAGTAAAATTTGGTTGCCGATACAGAGTATTAGTGTAATGAAAAATTGCATTAGTATAATGAAAACGGAGTTTATAAGGCTTGAAATCGTAAACTTAAAAATGTGTGTGTAACACAGGATTGGAGCTAAAAGTTATATTATACAAAAATATATCATCAGACTACGATACATTGTCTGTGTGTAAACTTGCACAGTAAAGTTATTCCTGTCGTATATCACATGGCCTTTCTTACATACATTCTGCTGAAGATTGTATAATATACTTAAGAGAAACAAGTTTTATACGAAATATATTGGTTTATTCTCTCTTGTTGTTATCTAAGCGAATCAATAACGTTTGTGTGAGTCATCAAAAAGATACAAGTGTCTGCTGTTTTCGATCAGGTGCAAAAAGGGATAAACAACCCTAAAATGCCCAAGATTGATTGCTTAAATGAGCAATTTTAAGCTATAAGAATATTATAGTTAAGGGAAACTGTTAGCTTTTCCAACTTTCACACATACTCGCGTAACCACTGCCAAATATTAAATTTCTGTGTTATCTCACTTGGTAGCATTACAACCGGGTTTCTACTTGAAAAATAGTTCTTAATATGCAGAGATTTAGATTATTACTTGAAAAATTTTAATTCAAAAGAAGTTAAATAAAAACATCAAGCATTACAGTCAACCCCACTTACTTGTGTTGGAGATGAAACTTGCAGAAACAAGATTTGCTGTGTTGAAATCTCCACCTTCAGTCTGGTATTTGGTGGCAAGGAATGATTCCAAATCACCATGAACAATATGTGAAAGTTCCATCGAATCTGTGTACCAATATGCAAATTAGGAGGATTCTAGGTGATCTCAGTTAATAGGATTGATATGATTTAATTTTTTTTTGTTTCACTAATGAAAAAATAATAATTTTTTTTGTTTTGAATTAAAAATTTTTTGGTTTTGAATTAACATTTTTTTGGTTTTAAATTAAAAATTTTTTGGTTTTGAATTAACATTTTTTTGGTTTTAAATTAACATTTGTTTTGGTTTGGAATTAACATTTGTTTGGTGTTGAATTAACATTTTTTTAGGTTTGGAATTAACATTTTTTTGTTTTGAATAATTTTTTGTTTGTTTTGAATTAAAAAATGCTTTGTGTCGAATTGAATTTTTTTGTTTTATATTAAAATTTCTTTTTGATACCTTTAAACTGAGCTGCATAGGAGTTTCCGAAATCTGTCGAATAATTTGAGGCTGATGTGTAATTGAGATTTACATTGTTGACTCCGTAACGGTCAAGGGATAGATCTGGAAAAAAAAACAAGTTGGAAAAATCAATCGATTAAGGTGTCATGCTTGTGGGTGAGCATTAGTAGGTTGGTAGGGGGTTGATTGCGTGTCATGCTCAGTCTGTGTTGCACTGCACGAATAGCGAGCTGGTTCCGCAACCACTTGAATATTGAGCAACCCAATATATGAGAGAAAATCACTAGATCACTGTCATTGTTCCCACGACCCACCATAGAACACCAGGAGTCCAATCATGGGTTGTCCAACTTGTAATTAAGATTTAATTTGTGCAAATTGAAGTCGAGATTTTCACCTAAGTATACCTCAACAACCTCAACAAAATACACAAATCTATATTTTAAATAAGTAATCCAGAATTGTAGAAACCCACAATGGATGTAGGATTATACAGGAGTGTGTGACAGGATCATATAAAGCTTTTGGTCATAGGAAAAGTTGTCTCACCAAGCGGTTCATTCTTCTGTTCAAAGGGTGGGTACTTCGCATTGATGATGGAAATTATAGCGAAAAATACCGGGACTAGAATCTGAGAGATTGCCACCTAAAGATTTGAAGTTTTTTATGTTGTTGATGGGTAGTATGTTGTTGGTGGTGTAATGAGGTGACAATGAAGAAAAATGTCATATTAATGGCAATATAAATTAAACGATTAGGTAGGGTATAATCCCTTGACTGGAACAACACAGCAGAATCATTTTCGGTTGCGCTCGGCCACATGACATATGACAACATTTCCAAGATTCCAAAATGGCTTGTGCCTGCTAACCCCCCTGGTAGTGATCATATTCAAGTTGCTAATATAGGCAAAAGACTAGGGATGGTAATTTGACGATTTCCTATGTTATAATAGGATAGGATAATTATGTTTATCCCATTAAATGGGAAAACCAAGGGGGTTAACACACAGGAAATCGTTGGATCAGCTCGCTACCAACGTCAGTTTACCGGAGCTATTGAAGTGTGTTGTGTATGACAATAACTATAGTTGTCCACAGGGATAAATATTACAATGCAATATTTCTGATAAACAATCCATACTTTGTAATTTCGCTTGGAATGTAAAAGACGCTTGACAAGGAGAGCATAGAATTGTTGCAGCCACAACTTGCCACCATTGTTGTACTTCAGTGAGGAATGTAGGTATTCTGGAGAATATGCGATCAAGGTTTATAAAGGCGCTGGAGTAATGGACCTTCCATGGCCTAAATTCCTGGTCCCGGTAGCTACTGTGGACCCACCCATATTAATGCAATCAAGGTTTATAGAGAGAAAGAAGAGATGATATAATATGTCATGAATAAAAAAAAATTAAATTCACGGAAATTTCAAAATTCTCAGAAATTTCAAAATTCTCGGAAATTTTATTTTTAACAACTCTGGTGTTGAACATTTTACCCTTAATTTAACATACGAGGCGATAGAGCAGTACAAAGCATATACCGTCAGAATGAGCAATTTTCACCAAATGAAAATATGTTCTAAAGGATTAACAACACAAGGTGTGATCAGTTTGATTTGCATTACCAGAAACCTTGCTAGGACAGGACACACAGGTTTATACCCTAGCATTTTGTGTTACAGCTCTTAGTCAAGTTATAAGTTTGTTTAAACTTCTTAGTCCAAATTCATAGCAGTTTTAAACAAACTACATTTGCGTCATGTGTGTTTAAGCAAATGTCTGAATCTTACGTTTGGAAGGAACAGACTTGGAAGGGCTGTTATCAGCGTCAGATGGTCTTCGAACAATTTCCGACTTGGAGAACGATAACCTTCGACTGACAGTGCGAAGCGCAGTGTTAGCATCCTCAGTAACTCTGTAGATACATATGATCGTTACAACCATGTTAACATATATGATAGTTACAACCATGTTAACATATATGATCGTTACAATCATGTTAACATATATGATCGTTACAACCATGTTAACATATATGATTGTTACAATCATGTTAACATATATGATCGTTACAACCATGTTAACATATATGATCGTTACAACCAATGTTAACATATATGATTGTTACAATCATGTTAACATATATGATCGTTACAAATAGGGATGCACAAACTAGAATATCGAATCTTCCGGATTCGAATCCTACGGGATTCGAATCCAAATATTACGTTTATTTCGAATATTTGGATTCGAAATAATATACATTGCACATTAAGAAACTATAACTGCATGGAGTTCCTCTTTATTTCCATTGTACATATTGCAGCAGCGTTGATTACAATGGATATTATAAGCAAAGTCGCCGACTTCCGCCGTTGCGCGGCAATGTCTGTTTTATAATTGCGCAAAAAATTCCCTGCGCATTTAAATAATTATCACATTAAATTGTCTAACCGCAGCGCCGCTTTTCCAGCGGTGTTTATTGCTTTGATCGGCGGTTTGACCTAGGGTTACGTTGACCTAGATTCAATACAGGACCACTGACGCACTCCCGTTTTTCCCCATGTATTAGCTAGAAAGAACAGTAGGCTAACATCGGTTAACGGTTTTTTTCTTTGATCAGTTAACCGTTATAAGAATCTGGGTTCTTGCACAGCCCTCGCAAACACACAAATATTTGGTATATTCTTTCCCGTATTGTTGACGCTGAGCTGCGTATTAACGACCATGCAATATTCCAGCGGGGGAAGTAGTTAGATTAAGACACTTAAACTCCTGGCTTAATCTTTTAGCTTTGTAAATCTTTAGTATCATAGTTCTATCCCAGTTAGTTCGAGGCATAGGGCCGATTGTGACGTCATAAAATTTCGCGCAACGGTAACATTTTACTGAAGTCGCCGCCTATGATTATAAGTATGTAATCACACTGGCCATAGAGGTAGTCAGCGGAAGCAGGAATTTTTGACGATCTTGCCACTTTAACTCGAGTTTGCTTTTTAATATAGAATAGGATTCGATATTCTGGATTCGAAATAACTATTCTAGAATACCAAGATATTCTAGTTTGTGCATCCCTAGTTACAAACAATGTTAACATATATGATTGTTACAATCATGTTAACATATATGATTGTTACAATCATGTTAACATATATGACCGTTACAACCATGTTAACATATATGATTGTTACAATCATGTTAACATACATGATTGTTACAATCATGTTAACATATATGATCATTACAACCATGTTAACATATATGATCGTTACAACCATGTTAACATATGATTGTTACAACAATGTTAACATATATGATCGTTACAACCATGTTAACATATACGATTGTTACAACCATGTTAACATATATGATTGTTACAATCATGTTAACATATATGATCGTTACAACCATGTTAACATATGATTGTTACAACAATGTTAACATATATGATTGTTACAACCATGTTAACATATATGATCGTTACAACCATGTTAACATATATGATTGTTACAACCATGTTAACCAATGGTGTTTGTGAGGCATTTGAAGTGAGTAATTAATTAAGCATGCAAGCTGTTCAAATTAGACTTATAATTGTCAGTATGACTGGTGTCTATTGGTTGGTTTAATAAATATCCTATTTTAAAAAATATATTATTTTATAATCAAACATATAATCAAAGTGGTTGTTACATGATTTATGAAGTTCACCTGAGAAAGACCTCCTCAATGGTGGTCACTGTTGCCCCGAAGCTGGTGATGCCAAGATTATCCGCATCCTCTTCTAGAGAGCGAAAGAGCTTAGGAAAGGATGGGGAGGAGTGAAACGGGAGGACAAACGACACCTCTCCTCCCGCTGTGCGTTCCAGCTTCGCCTCCGGTACGTGGGTGAGGAAGAATCTGTCAATCTGGGGGTTGATGGGGGGGAGGGGGTTCAATATAGTATTAAGAAATCTTGGGAGAACAACAAATGAAATTTTTAACACCAAAGTAATAGTTGCTGTTAAAATAGCATGCTCATGCTCAATTACCAATTATTGTATTATGCTGTTTGGTAATTACTTTGCTAAAAAGCTGTTAAGGAACAATAGCCATACTACATTTCTTGAGGAACATCTGACTTTTGTGGAATACGGTTGAAAAATCACTGGGTTAGACCATTAGCCAGTCAACAAAACAATATATGTATTAAAACCAGTCGCCCGCTAGTCGGTTTTTTGGACAGCAAGGCAAAATTTTAGTTTGATATAAATAGCTGTTGTTCATTTTACGAAACTTTAAAATTCGTTTCCATCCACTACTGTCGAATTACAAAAATTGCTGATGTCAGCAAATACAAATTTATTGCATCAATCAAATGCTTTTGACTGCCACTTTCTGACAAGATTGTAAATTTTTTACTGTAAGTAAATTTTGTATCAGACTACTGCTGAACCCAGTATATTTGAACAAATACTATAACAAATGTCCTAAATGTATGCAAAAGACTTTGGTAACCCTATGACGAGTGGCTGTCATATATATATGTTGTAACATTCACACCATGCAACAGACAAGTTGTAGGAAGCCATGTTAGCACCAGGATGTTCCTATGTAATGACTTACCTGAGCAACATCACATTGAGGAGTCTTGGTCAGCACCACATGGTACCCAACTCCAAACTTGCTTTTAAGGAACACTGAAGAGCCTGTAAACATCAAGTATAAAAAACTTTTTTTTTTAAACAGAACAAAACGTATTTCATAAAAACACAGCAAAACTTATATTTTTTTAAATGCAATAAAGCCGCAAATATTTTTTTTTTTAGATTTTAATTAATTTCTTTCAGTTTAGTAGAAAATATATAGATAACAAAGATTTGATTAACTTAAACCAAGAATTTCAAAGAACGCCGAAAAAGTACAAAATTTGGGTTCAATTAGAGGAAGCAAACCAATACAATGATAACCATGGAAAATCGATAAACTGTTCCAGTTAATTTAACAGATCCTATCCCAACTTCCCACCTGTGCATCTGAGCCGGCCGTCAGCCATAATGGCGATCCGATCCCCGAGAAGATCAGCTTCATCCATGAAATGAGTGGAGAGGAGGATAGAGCATTTGGTGCGGTAGATCTGCAGGACATCCCAGATCGCTCTTCGAGCTGCAGGATCCATCCCTGATGTAGGTTCGTCCAGGATCACGTACTGTGGAAGGGATGATTATTATGGCGATATAGCTTCAAATTATTTCCGTATTTAATATTTAAATACACAGGTTAGAACATTTGGACCATGATAAACCCATATTGGAAGTCGTGAGGAATGGAAGTGGAAAGCTGAATTTGTAATCACACTTGCTGGATTAAATAAGTATTCCAGTACCAGTTGATCCATCTAGTCGTGACCCATCAGTGTAACAGACAAGCTGTGATGGGTCAGATGGGCGTGCAGGTGGAATGATGTTGTCATGGTCGCTGATCTGAATCGCGAAATGTCGTTCCAGATGGAGAGTGTGGCGCACGCAGTGTGTGTAAGATTTACACTTGCAAATAATAAACTATTTAACGTTTAAATATCGTTTTATAACATGTTTTAATGTAACAAGATTCATATTACTTTGTTAGAAGAATTGCTCCGTGTTACTCGCGTGGGTTTAACAATTGAGTGAATGAATTCTTACTCCCCCGAAATTTGATGGATTTTTGGCCACAAGTTCCTACAAACACCATCTATCCCACTTACTTTCGATCCCGCAGAGAGGGCGATTCCAACCGACAATTTCCTCTTCATTCCCCCAGACAACGTGCACGATTGCGCTGATGCTTTGTCATTCAACTTCAGGATATCTCTCATTCCATCGCATTCCTGCTGCACCTCCGACACCGGAACGCCTTTCAGCTGGAAGATTGAGTTGTTTATAAAACAATTTGGCGGAATTTTGTTATTAAATATCTTTAGTCACATATTGCAGAAGATCAAGGGTTTTCGTGAGTTTCAGATATTAAAATCCTTGTTTTTTAATAAATATCCAAATTTTGCTCATGGGGCACAAACTCACTCCCACAAACTTTTGCTCATGGGGCACAAACTCACCCCCACAAACTTTTGCTCATGGGGCACAAACCCGCCCCCACAAACTTTTGCTCATGGGGCACAAACTCACCCTCGCGAAGAAGTAGAGATGTTCGTCCACTGTCAGCAGGTCAAAGAGAATGTTGAACTGGGGACAAAGACCCAAGGACTTGCGTACCCCCTTCATATCGTCCGTGATGTTGTGGCCCATGATGCTCGCTTCTCCACTGGAGGGTGGGAAGAATCCTGGCAACAACACAGGAGTGAAACAGGATGAGTACGGTTGTGTGGCGGAATGGTTAACATGAAACCGTCTTAGTAACGAGCCCATCATGGGTTCAAAATTTAGTCCGGTAATAATTTTTAGTTGACGAACGGTCGTGTGGCAGAATGGTTAACATGATGATACATATACCAAATCACATACAATAAAATGATCTTGTGGACAAGCTCATTTAAAAACAAAACAAGAGAATGGAGTAAGGTTGTGGGGAAGAATGGTTAACATGACCGATACATATCCCAAATCACATACAATAAAATGGTCTTGGGGACAAGCTCATTATGGGTTCTAAACTAAGCGAGATAAAATACCCAAAAAATAAGAGAACGGAGAAAGGTTCTGTGACATGATTATCCCATCCTATCTTATTATTCCACATTGATCATATTAAACCTGTGAGCATTGACATCGTTGTGGTCTTCCCTGCCCCGTTATGACCCAGTAACACTGTGATCTGTCCTTCGTACATGTTGATTGACAGGTTGTCTACGGCCACTTTTTCCTTGGTTCCCGATTTGAACACCTGGAGGAATATGTGGCTAATAAGAACTTTACTGTAGCTAATAATAGACAACTTTATCTTTATACATGAAAAAATAATTTTATAAACCTTACAAACATGGATAACAAGGGTTACAAACATGAATCATTATGTTAAAACCTAAATGTTAAAAATTTCCGATTAATTCATGATTTTTAGACACTTTAGGAATCAATTTTTGTTAATCTTAGGGATGTCAGGGCTGCCATGTTTAAGGCCCAAGTGCAGTTTGAACTCATGAATTTAAATGAACGAATGAAATTTTGCTGACGGGGAATGCGTTTAACAATGTATTACCACCAGCACCAGCTGGTGTGATAATTTAATGTTTAATAAGGTTTTAGTATCACAGTCATGTGACCAATGGGAGCGATACATATGCTGACTAACATACAAAAACGTTTCAGCAATGAGCCAATAGGTTCGAAACTAAAGACAGTAAAAAAAATAATAATTTTATAATTTATATTTTCAAATATTAATTTTGATGTTTAACAGTAGTGTTTTAATAGAACAGTTGTGTTACCAAAAGGTTAACGCGATAAGTACATATACAGACTTACATACAAAAATGGCCTTAGCTACATAATAAGTTTAAAACTAAGCCAGGTTAAAAAAAAATAATAATATGTTTTCATAATTTTTGATTTTTTAAATAATAATTTTGATGTTTAAAAATTTACTTTTCTCAGCCCTTTAATCTCAACCACCCTTCTTAAATTATCAGGTTCATCTTCAAAGTACTCCTTGTCCGTTCCGTTGATAGATTGCCCGTTGAAAGCTTCATTTTCATTTTCTCCCGTTGACTCAATGTTGATGTACTTTTGGCGAGGTGGAGTGTCCAACCAGTAAGATTTCTGAAAGGACAATTGAATTTATTGTTTAAAGTTTACACGCTTAGGCCAAAATAGCAAACATAAGTGTTGGATAATATTTTTACTTTAAGTTGTTTTTAAAAATAGAATTAGGCAACATTACAAAATTTCTCTGTATTAAGATTTAATTCAACTGGTTTTAAAATGATGTTTAAAAATATTTTCAACAAATTTTAATTTTAAGCACAAATCTTCTAAAATGGTTAACTTATCTTTTAACAATTCACTGACAGTTTAATATTAAAAGAGCAAGCGATTACATCCAATATGAATAATTTCCAAAAGGTTTAGTTGGGTGGACAAGAGGTTCTTACAATAAGTACACTAAACTAATTTAAGAATATTGCCAAACTAATTAAAATGAGTTAATTGATTAAATAAATTAATAAACAGTTATCTAGCAATAGGCTACTTTATGTCATTCTGAAATAAGACTTTTTTCTTATTTTTTAGATATTCAAAAGGTACTTTTTAAATTTTTCATATCATATTTGAGAAATGACAAAAAAAATGTTTATTATTAGATGTTCTGCTTTTTCATTAAAACTCACCATGAAAGGAAAATACCACTTCTTGGGTATTCCATATTCACCCGGCCATACCCCTTCAATGTAGACAGCAAGAACCATGTACAACACAGTATCAAACAGGAGCATTAGGATAACCTGCATTACATTAATGTTATGGAAATATTATATTTATCCATTTATTTTGCAATCAGACAGTTTGATTTCCAACTCTTAGTTTAATTTCCCTGTTAACTAAATTTTGTCTGCATTGCGCTAATTGTAATTTTACCATTTCTTGCACATACCACTATTTCCCATATAAGCTCGCTAGAAGCCAGGCGGGTAATCTATTTTATTACAGTGTCAGACTATCAGCTAAAAGGTGGTCAGATCGAAACCATTTAGTTGTGTCTGTGTGCTTGGACAAGATAGTAGATGAAGGCTGAAATCTGTGAATTCACCCTTTAGAAACAAGATTCTTTTTGGGCAGTTTTGGCCGAGTCCGCTTTGTAGTGCTATAGCACCTCACGTCTTATTTAATGGGTTAAATTTAAAAAAACAATTTTACAATAACACTTAACACATCACAATAGCTCTTAATAATCCAGCGATGGTCACAACAAAATCTAATGATTGTCAGTGTTGTACCGCCCTGTGGTATTCCATTCCCAGCAATAAACCCCTTTCTATTGTATGGAAAACTACAGCACATCTCATTTAATATTTAAAATTGAACAATTTCTCGAAATGATTGATCAAAAAGGTTTATTGGTGTGATTTGTTCCCATCATTGCAAATTAAAGGTTAATTATAAGATAGATAAGCGATAGTCTGCATATTTAGCCATGTAAGGTGCAAAATGATAAAAAATGGCGGAATAAAAGCACGAGGTAGTTTCTGTTTTATACATATTTGAAACAACCTTATAAAAGTAAGTTTTTATGTAGCTTACCTCTAGCAGAGTGAAAGAGTCATCCACAGTTACCCCTTGGTGGATATTGTACCACTGAATACCGGTTCCTGGAACAATGATGTTAAATAACCAGGTTTCTCATACAACATATTTTACTTAAAACATATTTGCAATCAACACATTGGTCTATTTGAATAATAGACAAAAGATACCCTTTAGGTTATATATACATATATCTAGACTTAATTGGGATTTTTGTGTCCGTATACTAGATTTACAGTTTTGGAATACAAATTTTGTTCAAAGACTTTGTTCAGAAACATTGGTGTCAGAGCAGGCAGATTTCAAAACTATGACTGTTAATCTAAACATGTTGAGTGCAGCGCAACATTAGCATGCTGGTAGTCCAGTCTTTGTACCAAATTGTAGAGTGTGAGACTGCTAATCAAATACAGGATTTATCAAAACTAATTCGGTATTGCCGTTGGGCAAGACTTAGCAGTTGTTGACTAAACTTAGTGGTTTTATTGGTTAAACTTAAGATGTAGCAAATGTCTTTATAATGATCCTGAGGTTTTTTGATCCTCAGACCATCTGCATAAGTTATCCGATGATAAATAAAAATTATGAATTCACTGTGTGAGATAAAGATGCAAGTGTTCTTTCGTTTGCTTTACTTATGCATGGTTATTGAAGTTCTCGCAAAACTAGCAATAAAGTTTATAAGAGCCACATCATAAGGCTGAAAGATGTAGCCTAGAGCTGCAGGTTGCCAACCCATGCACTCGGACATTAAAGCACTAACCTTTGCCTTCGAACATTCCCAATAGCTGGCACCCGTTAGACATCGCTACATTGGAAAGCAAGCAAGACAGCAGTTTGACTGAGTGGCTAAGATTGCTATAGTTGTCTTGCATGAAGAGGTAGGGCATATAGGTGAGACCATATAGCACACCTCCTGCTGCGGCTGCAACATTAGCTGGGGAGGACAAGATATAAGGTAGGCAATGGAAATTTGTATATCCCGGAGATATGTTAGAAGGAGGTTGCACCTTCCGTCAATTCAACTTTATACCACAGGTCCACAGGTTATAATCCCAATTAAAACTTAAGGTAAAGCAATTTTAAGCATAACTTTACACCCCCTTAATTATCACACAATAAATTTTAATCTAATCACAAAAAAGAAATTATTACAACAAGTACAATAGTGTTAAATGATAGGAAAGGATGCAATCGTCAGATCACCTCGCGCACACTGTCAGGTTACAGGAGCTATTGCAGTGTGTTATGTATGATTCAGCACATTTCTTTAATTTGGTAGAACCCAATAATCCTCTGGGTTCATGCAATGTCTGTTAAGTGCCTTGCCCAAGGACACGCAACTGACTAGCTAGCGACCAGTTTTGTAACCGCAGCCCTTCGGCTAAAATGTGACGCACCAAACTACCAGACTAATCTGTCGGACTGATAAATTATTGCAAATTTGTTTTGAAGGAAATAAGGTAGATGGTTTACCTTTGGAGAAGAAGACGGATATAAGAAAGCAGAGGGTGATGGTAGCGGCTGAGAAAGCAAACAGGAAAACAAACACTAGTGTGACATCACTATAAGTAAGCACACTGCCTTTGCTTGTCTGTAAAGTAACAGAAACAAAAATTAGGAAATACTGGAAATGGTGGACTGCTAATGCATTACCAGGAATTGTGTATCAGTTATTAAATTTGCTCTTATTTTAATCAATTCAAAGCAATAAAGCTATATGGGATATATTGGTGATAGATTAAACTGACTTGATTGGCGATGCACAAGATTTTTGATATGCAAACCCTTACTTCAAATTACTTCATTTTATAGTTATCATTGGAATAACAAGGTATAAGTTATCCATGAAGGTTACTGGTGGACCCTTGCTAATCATGTCACATTGATGGGCCTGGTTTTATCAATCCAAACTCAAATTCAGGTTATTGAGGCTTAAATAAATCTTTTAAACTAAAAAAGAAACATATTAACTGTCGTAAAATGCATATGAAGTCACCTGTATTTTGTAGAAGCCAGCCATCCCAATGCAAGATATTGCAAGGAAGATAAGATATTTTAAGAACCAGGCCAGCCAATGGAGCCAGTTTGATAACCCCATCATCATCATGTATTCCTGGGAGGATGGATGGGGTTAATGCAGGGGTCGGCAACCTGCGACTCTTTTATCCTTCTGATGCTGCTCTTATTCATTTTATTGCTACTGTGGTGAAAGCTTTATATGTTTAATACCATGCATAAGTAAAACAAACAGAAGAATGACGCATCATTTTCTTACACATTGTTGTTTTCCTTTTATTGCTAAAATATTAGGTATTAGTTTTGCGGCTCTCTTGTGCCTTATAATTACTTCATTGTTTTGCAACCACTGGCCGCGGCCATTTATTTTGACTCCAGGTTCAATAAAAAGTTTGGTGTTTATAGCTACAAGCACATCAAGTGTCACCTTCATTTTGGATTCCTTCTCGTGCACAACACTCCGCACAATCACCAGGGAGGTGTAGAAGAAGCTGAGCATCACAAGAAGTGGCAGCGTACGCTGGATGGCAACTGTAGGGGGGTTGAGTTTAGTCAGCTTCCTTTAAGATACTGTCCGACTTGACCGCTATATGTCGGATCTATAATAGCTCGGGGCGCTGAAGTAATGAGACTTGTATGGCCTAAATTTCTGGTCCCGGGACTACCATGGATCCGCCGATACCAATGTTATGTAATGTATGGGATTAAAATGGCGGGGTATTGTTGGGAAAAAAGAAATGATGAGGGGGTAAAATGAAATGATTATGGGATATTGTGAAAGGCGATTAAAATAAAATGATGGGGATATTGTGGGTTAAAAAGTGTAGCAACATCCTAATTATACACAACAGCCAACACACTGCAAAATAGCTCGATTCATGGGCAGGAGTGAACCTGACGATTGTAAGTTCCCACCTCCAATGGATTTCAATGCAAACACTACTTACTAACAAAAGTGTCCATGATATAGGGAGGGTAAGGGTAACGCTTAAGAAACATATTTTCCTTTCCATCCAAACCAGAAGTATTGGCGAGAACTTGTGCCAGCCCCATATCCACTGCGTGCATCAGCGCTAAGAAACCTGCAGAAATTCAATTCAGCGTAAAGTATGGATGCTTTTAACTGAGCAGTTTCTCTGGAATATTAAATGTACAATTATTCTATGGTGGGTGTGTTGGCATGAGTCACCAAAGAAACACACATTTATTGACGAGGGTAACTAGGTGAAAACATTAAGCTTTTTCAATACCTTACTAGTATGTAGTGTCCACAGTCAAGTTAGTAAAGATATTAAAATGTTTTAATATAACATATAAATATGGTACCGGTACAGGTTTTAAACTGACTGGATTCAGTTACAATTCACTAAGAATCTTTCCCAATTTAAGATCTGCTCACAGCTAGTTTCAATCCCACAACCTTTCAGATGATGGCCTAACGTGTTACCATATGAGCCACCAATTATACCGCATAAACCTACTATACTACCTTCAGCGTAATATTTTGGTTTTCCTCCATCAAAGGACTTTGGCTCTCGAGGTCCTGGCAGTTGGAAGTCAGGAAACAGCAGATTGGTCTTCCAAGTGTCAGTACTGGATGAAACAGTTTAATTCAATAAACATTTTCAATAACAATTAGATGAACAAGAAACAGTTGAATAACATTCAGAGATAATCAAATCCTTTGACAGGCGATTAAGCTTTCTTTAAATTGCTTACAAATTGGACAATGACGTTTATTATAACAAAGGCAATCTATATAATCACATGTGGTTTGTTAAAGCTATTAAAATGTTTTCACGATTTGGTATTACAGTACCTATTT